>OY987186.1:852500-912500 GCA_963920625.1 Dinocampus coccinellae
TTGTGTCTACCTGGTATTCCATTGCCGACGGATGTGAGATTTGGCGGTGATGGTAATCGTCTCGGTGGCGTTAGGTAACTGGGATAACCAGTGTGTGGTGCTGATATAAATCCAGGAAGTGCTGTAAGAATTCCTGGTGGCGTTAGCCAAGGATCACCAGGTAAACCCAGTCCTGAACCACCAACATTTCTGTAAAAAATCCACAATTTATTTTCTTTAACCGCTCATAAATCACAAAATGTCGGATATTAATTTGGTATGTCATTCAAAGTATTTCAATTATAATAATTAATTTTTTCCTTTTTTTTTCTATTCTCTTTTTTGTTTTGTTTTTTGTACCTTATGCCCGGTGGATGATGATAGTCTGTAATTCCAAGTCTGGCAGCTTCCATTTTCTCTTGTCTACGCCATTTGGCTCTTCTGTTTTGAAACCACACCTGCAAAATATTAACAAAAATTGATTTATATCCAATACCTCTACACACGCACACGATTACACACTCATGATTATTATTTTTATTTATTTATTTATCTATATTTTTTTAGTGCTTTTATTAAAATAACTAGCAAATGGATGTAAAAAATTGAATGATATATGGGTGCAAAGTTGCGGATAATAATTATATATTAAATATATACGCGGTAGCACTTTATTAAAACTCATGGTACAATGCTTTTATCTCACAATATTTTACATCATAGTCATGCACGATATCTCTTTTTCTATCTTTGTTAATTGATAGGTTTCAGACTGAGTGACTGTTACCGGCTTTCAACTAGAAAGCAGATCGCTGAGTAATTGCGTGCGTTGCCAGAAAAACGTTTCCATCAGACTCATCATCATCATTATCATCATTATCATTATTATATATATCTATATAGGTTCATTTACCGTTTAGATTTATCGATATTGATAACGATGAATTAATATATAGACAATATTTAATATAGATAATATAATCGAAACGTTTCTCAGAAGTTTTATCGAGTGAGTATTGAAATAATTAATACATGGCAATTAGTACAGGGGCGATGAAAAAAAAAAAAAATAATAATAATAATAAAAATAAAAAAAAATATATATATATCTATATATTTTTTTTGATTCAATGTTTTATGTATGAAAATTAAGTGTGGACTTGGACAAAAGAAAGAATAATAGAAATTGAATTTTGTTGCGGATATACAGGCGAGAAAAGTAGCTTGCGGGCAAAATGTTTGGGCGGGGCGCGTTCAGTTCACCCCTAAATTCTACCTCTCAAGAAAGACAAGAAAAGGTAAATGGAGAGAGAGAGAGAGAGGGAAGAGAAACTCCTTACCCCTTGTGGATCTGGACCACCCTTCTCTCTTTAGTCGGGATCAGGAGGGTAACAAGCTCGAGGGCGAAATCGAAAGTGAACGAGAGAGGGTCTTGGACGGTGCGCACATATATATATATATACATTGATACATATATACGAATATACACATTTAAAAGGGGAGGTTGCAATCGCCGCGGCCATGTTGATTTCTTTATTGTAACATGGCTGCTGCTGCTGCTGCTGCTGCTATTGCTGCTGTTGGCAGTCTGCCGCGACGTCAAATTCAATGCGCGTCGTCGCATATCGGCGCAGTCTTTTTCAGAAAGTCAACTTTCAATCATTTTCTTTTTTTTTTCTTCTCTTCTTTGTATGTATATATGTATGTATGTATGTACGTATCCATCCAGGGATGGTTTTATATTCCATTATAAGTTTTGGATAAAATGTCAACGGATTCTTTACCTTACAATTTATCAAAAACTAATTTTATATTTTGTATGAAAAAGTTTGTCTGAAAAACAATATATAAATAACAAGAACTATAACAATTTTAGAGTAAATAACTTTTGTTATTATTTTATATTGTTGTATATAATTTTAAAAATTATGACAGTACTTTAATAAAATATAATTGAGAAGTGGAAAAGAGGGGATATACAAAGTCTGTATGAGAAAATTTCATTTTGTTTTACTTTTACAATATTATCATTACAATAAATTATTTGAGCGAATGAAAATGAGAAAAAAAAAAAAATACAAACAAGTAAATATAGCGGTGGAATAAAATGAAAAATACGTAAAGATGAACTTGATAAAAAAAAAAAAAAAAAAAAAAGTTGAAATAAATAATAGAAAGAAGGGGGGCGAGGAATAAGGGGTGAAATGGGTGGAAAACGTTTCTTGAGACGACATTCTAGAGCTCATCAGGATGATATTCCATTTATGACGAGAGGCAATTTTCTTTCAGCGCTCAGTGAATGATAAAAGACTACAGAGACAAGATGCCACGCTAAAATGATGGGAAAATAAGCGAATTTCACTTTAACCCTCTTATATATATATATATATATATATATATGTATATTAATATTTGTTGGGCGTGGAATGTGCTGACGTATCGCGATGGATAGAAAGAATATACTAAATAGAAGAAAATTTAGTATAAATGATAAGAGAAGAAGAAGAAGAAGAAGAAGAAGAAGAAGAAAATGGAAATTTCGTTGGAGTATACGCGCATATACACACGTGGATTTATTAAAGTTTACGGATGAATAGTAGTAGTGTGGGTAAAATTGTCGTTTCGTCACCTCGCGGAAATATAAAGAACGGTACTAAAACGCAGCTTAATCTTTTTATGTCGTAAATCTATTAGAGTACGAACACTTCCCACTCTCGTTTGTGCTTGCCGTCGCCAATGATATTGCAAAATAAACTCATTTAGGCGGGATTTAACTTGGCAAGAATTGGTATAAAATGAGAATAAATTTTATGAAATTGAAAACGTCTTTTTAACATTTCACTACATTAAATGATAAATAAAATACTTATAATTATTATTCTTCACTTTTTTTTTTTCTTTTTTATTTTAACTCAGTTCTTTTTATTATTATAATTTATTTATACATTTATTTATGTATTTATCTTATTATTATTTTTTTTTTTTTCCCTTCAAAAAACAGTAGTTGAATTAATTCAAAAAATTTAATTGATTATCCTAAAAGTGCGAACACATTTTTTATTGTGTACGAAATGATAAAAATCTATGTAAAAAAAAAAAAAAAATTAATGATAATAATAATAATAAATAAATATCAGACATAAGGCACTTGAGAATGTGATGCACCTCGAGAGAGTACGCGCGAACAATCATCATTGATATCGCGCGACAAATCAGTTTACTTTACTAGATTTTTTTTTTTTTTTTTTTTTTTTTTTTTTTTCTTCTTTCTCTCCTTTGTATTCTTTACCCTTATATATACACGTATATATAGTCTCTACAGTCTCTACTCTCACGTTGTTTACGGGACACCGAGCACATTATGTTTGTCGCTCGTGTGGTCTCGTTCCATTTGGATTAGCGACGGTAAAAGGTATTCGTATGACGATCGCATGCAGCGACGAGCACATTGTCATGACCGCGGGTGTATTAACAGATTTACTTTCATTGTTATATATCTAATATACACACATAATAATGATAATAATAATAATAATAATACATTCTTGTTTTGTCATCATTGAATTTTGTCGCTTATAAAAAGAGTTGTGAGGGCGCGTCAAGACAAATATCTCACGCCTCAATATAATATGTGTAAATGTCACACTTACAGTTTTTTTTTTTTTTTCTTCTTTTTTTTTTTCCACCTCTTTTTTTATTCTCATCTATTCAATTTTATTTATTTATTTATTTATTTTTTTTTTTTTTGTCATCTTTTTTATCTTAACAGGATCTCACTTAGGTCCTTCTAACGACTTCAAACAATTTCAATTGAATTTAATCCCTGATATGTAAGAACAGAAAAAATTTTTGGCCTATCAATTTTTATTATTTTATTTTATTTTATTATTTTTTTTTTTCAACTTGTAAATTATTAATTGTCATTAGTGTGGAGGATAAATTTTTTTTTTTTTTTTTTTTTCACTTTTCTTCTCGATTGTTTTCGAGAATTTTTCAAAGTGGTTGAATTTTCATTTATACGAGGGATGTGACAAATTCAAGTCTATTCAGGGGGTAATCTGTCGCTGTTGTCATTTGTAAGTGACATGTATATGCCTATATAGGTTGTGAAAAATAAACTTAAAGGGAAATTTCATAGTTTTGAATGAGAATGAGATAAATAGAGAGGGAGAGAGAAAGAGAGAGAAAAAAAAAATAAATGTTCATGGATATGTTAGTTTATCTAGTATATATATATATGTGTATGGTATACTCATTGAAGAGGGAGAGATATATTTGGAGAGGGTTGAAGTCTATTATTCACTGGCGCTTTTTATACACCCCATGTCAAACTGTCGACTAAATTCAATCTTCTCCAGTTGTTCTCATTCAATTTTTATTATTTCATTGAATTTTTTTATTTTTCCAATTATTATTATTATTTTTTTTAAATAAATTTTTTCAATTATATATATATTTATAATTGATTACTGTTTATTTATTTTATTCGTTTCAATAAAAATTGTGAATAATTATATTTTTATTTTTATATTTTTGTTGTAATAATTTTTAATGATTGAAATATTTAAAAAAAAAAAAAAAAGTTGTCACATTTTTTTCTGTTTATCTCGTAAATAAAATCGGGTTGAATAAATTTTTCTTTTTTTTTTTTGTTAAATAAAATGATGTATTAATTTTTTTTTTTTTGTTTGTGTTTATTACAAATTGTCGAGTAATAAAATGTCAAATGAGAATCACTGAATACTACGCGAGGTCTACCAATAAAGCCACCCCTGTCGTCGCGTGTAATCACCCTTAAACACTCCAACGCCCCCGGTCCTGTATATATATATATATATATTTATACATGAGTGTATATTCGTAACCCTGTCTTGTGTCCGCGAATACAATACTAATGTGTTACTAAATAACATCCTAAATACAGTGGATGCGATTTTGCACATTTACAATGAGACTTTGAGTGAATATAAAAAGGCATGAGAGGTTGGGTAAAAAGGAGAAAAGAAAAAAAAAAAAAAAAATAATAATAATAATAATAAAATAAATAAATAAATGCGCGTAGAACTGGAAAATAATAAAAGATTTCAAGTGTCATGTTATATATATATATAGAACTGGAATTATTTTGTTCAAATGTTTATCAATGGTTATGTATCTTTTTCACCAAAATATTTTATTATTAAATCTTTTTTTTTTGTATTTTATTTTTCACCATATTTATTTTTATTTAAGCACGTGTAGTAGTAGTAAAGATGAGGGATTATAATTTGGGTGTATATGTAATTTTCTTTATTTTTATTTACAATAGTTTGATTAATAAAAGTATTTTGAATGAATGAACGAAAAAAAAATTAAAAAAAAAAATAATAATGTGAATTTTAATTTCGTCAAATTAGCCGTATGGTGTGTTTGTATATGGTATTTTGATCAACGTATTCTCGTGTATTGTCACCCTCGTACATTTTGACATTTGCCACTCACTTTGTCTCTTTTTCTCTAACAATAATATCTTTTGTTTTGGATATTTCGAATAGTTTCACCATAGATTATAAGCGCTTTTATAAATTATTAAAAGCCATTATAGAAAAAGAAAAAAAAAAGAAAAATAAAAAAACTCGAATATGGTGGAGTTGAAGGGGTGATTTCGTAAATTATTTTCATATTCCGATTTTTTTTTTTTTTTTTTTAAATTTAAATATAAATTTTTTTTCTGTGATAATAATTTTTTTTGTTTTTTTTTTTTGGTTTTGTTTTTGGAGTGATAGGAAGAGAATGGAAAACAAAAAAAAAAAAAACAAAAATAGATATAAATATGTATGAAACATAGACAATGTGTAGATAAAAATATGAAATAATACATTGTGTATGATTTTTTTCAGCGTGAAATTTGAGGATGTAACGTTACTATAATAACTCGTAATAAATCCCAACGGAGTCATATTAGCGTCAGGAGCACGCGTGGCGGGTACAAAGGGCGTTCCGCCCTCGGCAAACACTGTGACTTTTGATGATTATTAACTTGGCATGGTATATATAATGTATATATACACACACAGAGTACAGAGATCAGAGAAAAATACACGGCGCTGTACCAGCAGTTGGAAATATTACATGTATATGTAGGCTGTAGACAGTAATCTGTTTGCCCTGAAGGCATTCGTTCTCTTTTCCTCATCGCTTCCTCTTTCTCTCTCTCTTTCTCTCTCTCTCTCTTTCTCTTTGCTCTCCCGTTGATTTTACTCGACTGCCGCATGGGAACCAAATTAATAGTTGTGACCGTAGGATATCTTTCGATTTTGCCATTTACTATATATTCTTGTATCCCAACAATTGTATATAGTGATCTGCATTTGACAATATTCTCCTCAGATATAAAATGGAGATAGAGAGATACGAAAAATTGAATGAGTAAAATTGTGAGGAAAAGAAATAGATGATGATGATGATAATCGTAAAAAAATAAATATAGAATAACTTTGTAACTTTTTTTTTTTTTTCGATAATTATTGGAAAATTTATTTAATTTATTTTGTATAAAAATCACTGTAGAATTTTCTTGAAGTTTACAGCTGATAATTTTTTTTTCGTTCAGATAAATAATCATTATATTATAGACATACCAAAAATATATGAATATATGTATGTGTATGTGTGTGTCTGTCTGTCATGGAGTAAAATGATGAAAAATTTTTAGTGTTCGTGAAACGGATATATTTTCACAAAGTGACATATATCCAGTGACACGGGGACTTGAATGTGAATCTACGGTATATTTTTGCCTTTGTAAAAGATCCCTACTTTCTTATATATAAAAAAAAAATATATATATATATATATTAAATCACATGTGAACTTGCAGTTTGCTTGAGTATATCTATCTAATGTTCTGTATACATGTCCATACATTAACCCTCAGTTGCACACGCTAGTGAAAAAAAATATATTATATATATAATATACAGTGTATAGTAGTAAATATATTGTGGGTCACGTTGCATTGGCGTTTGTGAGCGGCGTGAAATTTGATATTACATAAGGACATAAGAGAGACATTAGTAAACCCGCGCAAGTTGGGTGGGGTAATATGAAAAAAAAAATAATAATAAATAATAAAAAAATATATAATAATAATAATAATAATGTGGCTCGGGGTCGTCGTCAAAATGGAATTGAATACGTTTGTACCTGGGCGTACCGACAATAGGTCTCAACGTAATTCGATTACAAGGACCGCCAAGCTAATTGTTAATTGCCCCTGTTGGCCTTCGAATCCGCGGCACCGACAAAGCCGACATTACCGGTATATAATATATAATACACACATACCGACATATATATATATATATTTGTCTTTCTCTCTACGTGCATATATATTTATTTATTTATTGAGATTATTAAAGCAAAAATTTTGTGGTAGTGATGAGAAAATTAATTTTCATATTTTAAAAATTCTCAATTCATATTTTGTTGAAATTTTTTATTTTTTAATTTTTTCGACTTGTTTTTATTGATAAAAAAAGATTTTTTATTTATCGAAATTTTTGGAAAAAAATTTTTTTCAATGAAAAAAAAAAATCTGGTAATAAATGGAGATGGAAATTCAATATAAATGTGTGTGTGTGTGTGTGGTAAAGTGATGGTAGAGAATTGATGGGAAAGTAGAACGAACAAAAAAAAAAAATAATAAATATGTAAGAAAAAAAAAAATTGGACGTAAAAGTCGTAGAGTCTTCATCATTTACACAGACGTTATATATCTGTATTTATATATATGGAAGAAGTAGAAGAAACAAACAACTGACAACATTCTACAACGACAGACACGTGTACGTATACCACGGTCTAACCCCACGCTGTTTAACAGCTAATCTTCCAAATGAAGTGTTTTTGTGTTTGAGCACAACACTCTGTCTCAATAGAGAGTAAAACCGCCCTCGGTTAAAGGGTTGCCGACATGATTGATGCTTGAGGGGGCCAGTGCAACAGCACCAAGCGCGAAAGACCGAGGTAGAATGTATTTTTCCTCCTTACTCTCCTTATCCTGTCTGTCTATATATGTAGGTATAGGTGAGGGAGGTAAAAGGGTTTTATTCGTAGTGCGGCAAACCCTTTTTAGTCAAGCGCCAAACGGAGTTCTTAATTGAGCCACAGTCGTTTGCTACGATGGACAGCTAATCTTCTCACAACTATTTTCTTCTTTACTTTTCCACTACTTTCCACTCTCTCCATCTTCTATCCAATATTTTTCCTCACTCACCAAACTCTTTATTTATTTATTTTATACAATTAACAAATAAATTAATTATTAGAGATACTGCAATTATTTATGATGAATAATGTTCATTTGTGAAATTTAATTTTTACTTAATATTTATTTAAAATTGTTTTATCTCATAGTAAATGGTTATAATAAGTTTACATATATATATATCACGTGTATGTGGTTTGTATTGATGGAATGAAAGTGGTAAATGTGTAGAGAGAGGGATGAATGTACGAGAGGACCAAACACACTGGCCCCATCGTAATGGAGTTTCCAAATATTCGGGGAGCCCTCGCTCAATTTCGAACAATTTGCATTTAGGGTGAAGCGCAATTAATAGGTGCGCGGGCTGTGTGTGTATGTGCACGTTGTCCTCCACCATTCCACGCCTATTAACACTATATTTCAACGTAGTTTAGCATTTAACACACACACGTGCGTGTGTGTGTGTGTCTGTGTGTGTGTGTTTGGGGTGGTGGTATGTGACAGTGGAGAAGGACAGATACGATGAGAGATGTGCGATACCAATAGAGATAATAAATGATGAGGTGAATTGTGGAGATACAACAAGAGTGGGATAGAGAGAATGGGAGAAGGGATGAGCAATATTGAGTTACGGGACAGTGATTATAATACTCGTTAGACGGCGCTGCGAAAAGTTAAGTCACTCGTATACGCTCGTGCGCCTCTAAACTAAACTCTCCTCCTATCTTTATATATATATATATATATATATATAGTGTCGCTATTTTCATATTATATGTAATATTAAAACGGTAAGGTGATGTTGGACTCTCTAACGAAATTGTTAAATTGAAAATAATTTAATATTCAATTTTTCATTTATTTACTATTATTTTTTCCTTCTGTATTTTTTTTGTTTTTTTTTTTTTTTTTTTTTGTTTAGACAATTTATTCGTTTTCTTCGACCTTCCTCATCCATCGCCTGTCGTAGAATTCGCGTAAATATCTCTCTTTCTCTCTGCACATTTTCGTTTTTATTTATTTTTTTTCGTTTTTTCTTTTTTTTTTTTTTTTTTGCTCTCTTGTTCTCACACCCTTCGACGTGATCCAGGTGTCGGTTGTCTCACGGTCTTTTGCTATTTTTCCGGCAACCTATAGACTCCCTCTATATATTTCTCCCTTTGCTCTTTTGCTCTTTCCCCCTTTTTTTTCTCTTCTCTTTCTCTCTTTTTTCTATACACACCCCCTCGTACTTTCTTCATTTTTTCCTTTCTATCTTCACTCTCCCTCCCTCTCTCTCTCTCTCAAGACACTGGAAAAAAAAATATATATTTCCACATGATTGTAATGGTATGATCTGTGGATAGAAATCGTGAGGAAATTCCCGGTCTTCATTTTTTATTTTATTTTATTTATTTATTTATTTTTTTTTTTTTCGCGCCTGTTTTACTCCTCCCATATCAGCCATTATCTTATTTTACGCTTGAAAAAATTTATTACACACACACACAAAAACAATTTTTATCACGACACAAGATAATTTTTTTTTTTTTTTTTTTTTTTTCTCTCCTTATCGAATGAAACTTATTGCGTGAATAATTGTTACTCAAAGGATAAATATACAACGTTTAACGTTTGTGTAAATTTAATATTTATGTAAGTAAGCAAAAGTGGAACAATTAGTAATCATCAGTATTTAAATAATTTATGATATATTTTACCCTCATCTAGAAATTTACCCTCACGAGAAATATAAAAAAAAAAAAAAAATGATGTGAAACACAGACCCCGTGACATTTATAAAATATCTCATGTACAATTGATATTTTCATCCGACAATTCATCGTATAAAAACGTTAATTTGATTTATGTATATACGTTATGCCACTTGTATTTCACATTATACCCATCAAATATTATCGCAGAATATAATATAAATAACTTTATCGCGTCCAGTGTATAAGTTCTCACCGATTTTCAAAGCTAAACGGATTTATAGTGTTGCTCATAATGTTATAACACTATATATGTGTAGTCATTGGTATCATTATTATTCATATGTATATATATATATATATATGTAGCATCGAAAGTGAGGCTTATGGTTTACGCATGGACAACCGTCGCCTGAACTTCACCATCGACGTGGAGCTAAGGGGATTACGATTATTCCCAAGGCGATTTCTAACTTGCTTTCTCTCATTCATCCTCAATTTTTTTTCTCTCTTTTTCTTTCGCTGTTCTACTGTACCTTCATTTTCTTTTTCTTTTTCTTTTTCTTATTATTATATATGTATATATATATATATATTTTTTTTTTCTCTGTCAGATACAAAATGTAAGATAAATAGCCATATATATTGTAGTGGTATCATTTTATTTGAGGGGAAATAATATTTTATTACAGTAGAAATATAAACATCGACATATTACACATGAGTAATAAAGTACTTTGGAATGATTGAATGCGTGAGTAGTCATGGTTACACCCGCATTTCTGAAAAGCACCCACTTCCGGGTATGCGTGACCAATTTGACACTATGTGTATACGCGGTACAATAAATATACGTGTATACTATTGAGTTATAGACATTTTACAATGTGTGTATACGTGTGTATTTATATATTTATACGTGACATGCCGCGTGATCGTTCACCTGTGACACCTCGAGTAACACGCGACGTCGAAATGATTGCGATTTACTGACAATAAGATCGAATTAAATGAAATTAAATACTCGTGTGTATATGTATAAAGGGGATATGTTTTTATATATATATATACAATACAATTATAAATTATATGTACAGTTATTTACATGTTTAATTGAGGAAATGATTAATTACGATTATCTTTTATTTTACAAACTCAATTTTTTTTTTTTTTAACTTTGAGATATCAAAGAGATATTTATATGTAATACATTTTTATGGTAATTATTTATTATATTTTAAATATTGAATAATATTCTAAATTTAAATTTATTTATTTTTCTTTTTTTTTTTTTTTTTCTTCTGTTTTTCATATTTTTGTTAGATCACGATTGTGAATTGTGAATTTTTTTTGTTTTGTTTTGTTTTTTTTTTTTTTTTTTTCCTTTAATAAATCGTTATGTATATTTTATATAACTGATGTTGTGTACTGTTAGCGTATACAATATTGGTTTGCGTGATATTGTCTAACAGGATAAATCGCGTTTGAATATTACAATTGACTACTACATATATAAGTAAAGAGTAGAGACAAAATAAAAATAAAGAAAATAATAATAAATAAATAATACAAAAAATTATGTCAAAACAATAAAATATTATTGTATTATTATATTATATTGCTGTGTTGTTTGTTGATTTATTATTTATTCTAGTATTTTTTCACTGAAAATTATGCAAAAAATAAAATAAAACAAAAAATAAATAAATAATTTATATTGATTGACTTGTAGAATTGAAAGAGTTTTCATTTCAAACGTAAAAAAATTAAATTTTTTTTCAATTGTCAATCGTTGGATTTTTAACAATGAACAATATATAATGGTAGGAATGAAATGAAATTTAAAAAAAAAAAAAAAAAAAAAAAAAAATACAAGATTAAAGTTGAAAACAATTTACAAGGACATGTATAGGTGTATAGATGGAATTTTATATTTGTAGTGGATAGTAAAACAATCAAAACTCATTCGAATCAAAATTACCCGAGTTACCACGAAAAATCAATCTTTTTTTTTTTTTGTTTGTTTCACTCATTCTCTATTTTTCACCGCCACTATCATTTCCTCTTTTCTCCACTCGTTCATCCCTCTTTATACCTCTTTCTCTACACTCCCACTATTTTATATCCTCTTACAAATGCTATTGTACCTCGTCACATATGCCATTGTCAATTTTGTATAGAGTTGAAATAGCTTCGCGGTGATAAAAATAGTATATACGTGTATGAGTGTGTAGGTAAAGAGGAAATTAAAAAAAAAAAAAAAAAAAAAAAAAAAAAAGTAATAAATTTAGAGAGAAAATTTACAATTTAATTTTTATATAAAATTATATAATCAAGTGAGGAAATAGTAAATATCGATTATATGAAAATTGTCAAATTACTTATGTTATTTGAAATAAAATTATTTTTTATTTCACTTGAAATATAACGCGATGTGCTTAAATACATACAGAAAATAAATAAAAAAAAAATATATATATATATATATATATATATATATATTTAATGTTCAATGTGATCGCGTGATAGGAAAGATAGTACGTGGTTCCGACAATAGGCTCGTAATATAATGGATTGGCGTCGAGGAATCCCCACTCTTATTTTATATACACCAACTATACATTATCAATCTCTAATTTTTTTTTTTTTTTTTTTTTTTTTACTTTTTTCTCTGCCAACACCAAGAGAGTTTTAAACAGCTTGTGCCATTTACATTGTACAAATAAACTATATACACACACACACACACATATATATCCAACGAAAAATAATGGGGCACTTTATTATTATGAATTTTTTTTTTGTCATTACTTTTTTTTTCTTCCATATTATTCATAAAATATTTTTATCATTATTATAATATTTCCACACGTATTCGTGTTGTTTAATATTGTCGTGAAGTGATCATTGATTATAATTTATATATATACACGTACCTGTATATCAATATATCATGAATAAAATTAGCCATTGTAATATTTAATATTTAATATAAATAATAAAGAAATGGAAAAATAAAAGTATAAAAAAAAAAAAAAGAATAAATTTATCCTCCTTTCATCATTACCCCTTTTATCGCTTTTTTTTTTTCGAGTTGAAATTAGAAAAAAAAAAGAGGAAGAGGAGGAGGGGGAAACAAACTCAGTAAACAAGTGAATTAAATAAAAAGAATGAAAATTGTATAAAAAAAAAATTTTTTTTTTTTTCCATTTTTTTTTTTTTTCGTATTATAAATTTTCATGCGAATTTATTGTGCAATGGCGGTGGGATAAGTTGAGAAATTCCAGTGGAGAATATAATGAGGGATGTTGCGAGAGAAGAGGGCGGCGCTTGTGGACAATACGCCAATAGACAGTGATATATATATATAGATATAGATATGAATATAGAGTTGGATACACGAAATGATGGGATGAAGAGGGAGAGTGAGAGATATTTTGCGCACGCGTGTACTGTACTAAACTAAATTTCATTTATGCAACGTAACGTTAGGGGAGAAAGATTTGTCACAATCCGCATGATTTCAAATAAATTAGCGTTGTAATCGCGACAATTTAATGGGGTTTGCCTACTCGATGAAATATAACCAATCACTGATGAGTGATGAATGAGATAAGATTATTATTTATTTATTTATTTATTATATATATATATATATATATATATTTTTTTTTTTTTTCTGTCCAATATATTATGTATGTAAATCTTATCATATATTTTTATATGGTATAAATAATTATATGCCCATGGGAATTTGTATTTTTTTTTTTTTTATGGTAGTGGTGTGGGACTTTGATAAAATTGATTGACACAAGTCGAGTTATTGTCAATTAAAAATAATGAAATCCCCACGTGCTCATCCCTCAACTCGACTTTTCTGTGTATTTATATGTTTTTTTTTCTTCCTTATTCACTACTTCCTTCTTCTTCTTCTTCTTGTTTCGTTTTTTATTTTTTTTTTATTTTTTATTTTTTTCTTTCTCTCACATTTATCTATCTACTTCATTGGAAGTATAATAAGCTTAAGGGATTAGAAATACTGGCGGTGTGTATTGAGCGGACAAAATAAACGAACTGAAAAAAAAAAAAAAAAAAAAAGAAAAAAAATAAGAAGAAAAAAAAAAAAAATTGTAAAACGTGAGAAACACAGAAAGAGATAAAACAATAAAAGTCAATTTTTATTTTATGAAAATTAAAAAATATTTCGGCTTTATCATACACATGTGTAAAATTATATAATTATATGATAATAATGATAAATAAATTAAATTGAATAAATTAAAAAAAGAGAGATATATAAAATTGATTGAGAAAGGTGAAGGTAAAAATTGAAAATGTATAAAAAAAAAGAGGAAGGAGTAAATACGCGACGGTAGGATCTAAACGCAATTAAAAATATTAATTACTATTTTCTGAGTTACTGACACATTATTATTATTGTTATTATTATTATTAATATTATTATTATTTTTTTTTTATGATGTCATTCTCATTTTCTTCGTTTATATCTTTTTTATTCCCGTTTTGTACCCATCACACGCGTACGTTACGATGTTTTTTCTTTTAGTCTGATTTTTTTTTTTTTTTTTTAACTTTACCAAAGGATTTTTATTCACTGTCAACTACTGGTTATTTCGTGGTTACTCGATTTGCTCAATTATTTGCGGTATTCCACACAATGGATTTAATTTGAATGCAAAATGTAAAATGGTGAGTATACAGATTGAATAAAACAAATACACTTCACATACAAATTACGATTTATATATCGTTTACATTTAGTTAATTTGTATAATGTCGCCATATTACTTGTATGTGTATATATATATAATATATAATTAATGTATATGAGAATGATAAAAAGCAATTTACTATGTAAAGTATAATATAACCTTGCAACAACTGAGTGATCGATACGTCGACGCACGCGACTGCGTCGTTTTATCGCTGTCACGCACATAATTAATTTAATTTTGTCTATATAATAATAGTTGGGAATTTTTGATTTTTTTTATTTGATATAATTCATGTTTATAATGTGTATTATATTAATTATATCACTTCATTCTTATATTTGTATTTGTCTTCATCATATCACTTCACTCCAATTTTTTCATTGTCAACTTCCTCAATTCGCTTTTATCTCATTTCTTTTTAAAAATTATTTATTTATCTATATATACATATATATATATTTTTTTTTAAAGATTCAATTTATTATCATCATTTGAAAATGTTTAACTTACCTGAACTCGAACTTCTGGTAAATTAACTTTCATTGCGAGCTCTTCACGTGAATAAACATCCGGATAATGTGATTTCTCAAAGGCACGTTCAAGCTCGTGCAATTGATAAGTCGTAAATGTCGTACGATTACGTCGATGTTTCTTTTTTGCATTATTACTTGTATCATCGTCACGTCCGGGTCCTATTTCTTCATCACTTCCACCATCCGTCGATTTACAGCTGTCACCTGTTGAAAAAAAAAAAAAAAAAAGAAAAAAAATGACAAATATATATTTTTTTTTCTGATCTTCATACAAATATTTATTGTATTCATCTGATAAAATGTATTATTATTTATATGTTGTTGTTGATGATAATTAACTTCTCTCTCTCTCTCTCACACATACACACACTTGGAAATTCTCCATTATGTTTCAGCTTAATTGATAGAAGTCAGATGATGTGGTTATGGATGAGAAAGCAAGATAGAAGAGAAGAGAAGAGAAGTGAGTGAATATACGTAGAGAACAACGTATTACACAGGGGTCTCGTTAACTGCACAATTAACCTTCTCTCGCATGGTGCATCGTATCGAATTGCGGGGTTACTAAACATAGGTAGCTACCACGACATAGTGGTTATATAACGTATAGTTGAATAAATCCCTCTGCGCACGTTCATTTTACGCCCAAAGCTGTGTCTGACTAACCAACAGAGACTAATAGCCCATTGCCTTTAAATCGTGATTGTATCACATCACTAATGATTAATTACTAATTATTCACAATAGCTATATAAATTTATTATTATTATTATTATTATTATTATTATTATTATTATTTTTCTTTATATATAATTTTAAAAATTTTATATATGTAATAATATTGAATGATTTTGATGATATTTAACACGATGATATAATTGTAATTTAATTTGTTGAGATGCAATAGACGTCGTCAACTTTTTGATTGACAGATTTTTAATATTTTTTTTTTTTTTTATATTTATAATTATTATCGTCAGCATATCTCAATACATGACTTGATTTTTTTTTTTTTCATCTCTATTCTTTTTTTTTTTTTTTTTTTTTTTTTTTTTGTGCCAAAGTGGAAAAATGGGAGATTGTATCGAAGCCACACACAACAGTGTGTATGTGTTTGAAGGGAGTTCTAGTTGAGTTCTCTCTAGCTACTTAAGAGATTGACACGTGGAGATAGGATAATGGACGCGATTCTTGATGCTTTGGACAACATATATATATATATATATATATATTTCTCACTCATTCACTCAGTTGGTTACCGCTCGTGCTTTTCATCTTTGAATTTATGTTACATTCATTTTTGAAATGAGTCTAATGGGCCAACATACACTGATGTTTGATTTGAATTTAAGATGCGATCGTGCATGTCGATCATCAATATTCTTGTGTGTTAATCGAGTTAAACTTTTTAAGTTAATTGAAAGACAAGCGTGACTTTTCAGAAGTTTATGGTATAATATGTATATATGTAAATGATAATATATTTATCTTTTGACTTGATTTTATTTCATTTATTTCATTTATTTATTACTATTATTTTTTTATTTTTCTGATTGTGTTTCCAATTAATTTTATTAATGAATTATATTAATTGGATGAGAAGTATAGGGTGTAATACAATTTTGATATTTGATTGGATTTTAATCTGTTTATCAGTGAATAATATAAAGTTTTATTAATTTAGTAAATAATTTGGTTGAATTGTGAAAATGTAAGTGTATTAAATTTCATTTATAAATTATTAATTTAATGTTTCATTAATTATTAGTTTATGGTAACTTTATATATGTATTATTAATTTTACCGTGCATATATAATTGAAGTTTCCCGTAAGAGGAAAATACGTATCGACATGTTGGAGGATGTATAAATATACTACGTATACATAACTTCCTCCTAAGTGTATTCATCTCTACCGGTTTCATAATTCTTCATGTAAATATCGATATAATATTTTTTCCCATTGTTCCATTGGAATAAATATTAATAATATAACATGAAATAAAATATAAAAATAAATAAATAAATAAATAAATAAATAAGTATGGAAATATTTTTGACATTATATAATTCAATGCGCCATCAAAAATCGAAAAGAGGATTATCGAATTTATTTCTTCCATTTTATTATTTATTTATTTATTTATTAGAATTTTTTTTTTTTTCTTTTTTTTTTTTAACTCTTGCATGAATAAATTTACGTTTAGAAATGAAAAAAAAAAAAAAAAAATTATAAAATCCACCAATAAAACTCCTGTAAAATAATTTACATGATATATTTAGAATAAATTTTTTTTGTTTTCTAAAAATTTTATTTGCTCTATTTTTGTTTGTTTTTTTTATTTTTTTTATGACCTATAGGTAAAAATAATTGTAATTCATATTATGACGATGATAATGTAGTTTGGGAGGGAGGAGGGAAGGGGGGGAGAGGAGAGAGAGACTACACATACCAAGTGACTTTCATTAAAACAGTAATCAGTGCCACCGTACCTCGTTATCGTCGCCGGTTAATAATTTAATTGTTTGGTGGCGTGCAAGCTTTATTGGGATATCTCTGGCGGCATCGAGCTACCCGAGGTCCCCGACAATGTGTCGAGCATTCACCCCCTTTCATTCTTCTCCTTTACACCCACCTCACTCTCACTCTCATGTATATATTAATTTTACAATTATACACTTGTGCATATTCTTGCATGCAATATACAATGATGAAATGGAGCAAACAGTTGGGGACAAAGAATGAGGCAAATTCCCGATTAGATCTCAATCAAATGTTGACGAACCAATTACTCATGTCTAGTATTACCATTATCCGAATTTCACGTGTGTCCAATCTATTTCGATCATATCCCAATGATATTTCACGTGTGTGTGTGTGTTTGTGTTTGTGTTTATACATGTGGGTGTATATGAAATAGTCCAGAGGCTTCATCACGTATTGTATCGTGCTATTTGGTATATTATCTATACATAGATATATTTTTTGTATTATTCTTTATATATAAATATATGTTAGTCCACGTTTAATTTGTCAATTTAGTAAATGTCGTATGATTAAATGGCATTTACACGATATAGTTGATGATATTTATTCATCAACATCCATGATAATTCTGTTAAATCATTTATAATTACACTGATGCTAATAGTACAGGTATGAGTGTGAGTTTAGAGTACTGAATATAAAAGGAAATTATTTTGTCGGTTTATGAATTACGCCACTGTGTCTTTGGCTATGTACAATTTGTTATTTAATATGTATATATGTACTTGCACATATGATATATTTCGGTAATAGATTATTGGATTAAATGTCTGATAGTATTTAGAAATTCTATTCAGCTAGGGTATACATATATATATGTGTGTGTGTGAGTGTTTGTGTGTATTTGGTAGGTAAAGTTGTAGGAAATTGATCGATTTCATCGGCATACCGTGCCACCCTCTCGTCCACGTACGGTGGAGAAAACTTGAAATAGAATATATATATATATATATTATATATTATATATTGTATATTGTATATGTATGTGATTCCGATTTACTTCCGTTTTGCCACGTGTCCTAGCAACGCTCGCCCGTCACGGTTTATTTCCATTTATTTCACTTTATTCTACCAGGTGCTGGTACAACAAATTACAATTTTTTTACACAATAAATAATATTAATCCATTATAATTTAATTTAATTTAATTTTTTGCTTATGTATGCATGTAAGTTTATTATTATTATAATTTATTATTATTATTATTTTTTGTATAATTTATTTGTGATAATTAACTGTAGAATTATTTAATGATAATGAAATTATTTATTGAGATTGTGTATTGTTAAATGTAGCATTGATTTATTTTATCTGTAATATTTTTTTTTTATGAAAAGGAGGGAGGAAGAATGAGAGGGGGGGGGGTATATATAGAGTTAAAAAGAAGTTAATTATATGTAGAAAAAGAGAATTGAAGTAGATCCGATTAAATTTACTTCGATAAATTTGATCGGGTTATAATAATTTATTGAAACACGCGGCTTGCCTGTCTGTCAGACAAAAAGTTTTTCGTATTATAATATACAAATTTAAAATCCGCTTGCACGTTAGTTATTTATATAATAATAATAATAATAATGATAATAATTTTTTTTTTTTGTTTCATCAACATTTCATTTGTTTTTGGCATCGCGGATGAGTGTGACTTATGGCCAGGAGTAAAGAAAAAATGAAAAAAATGGAAAAAAAAAAACAAAAAAAAAAGCAATAAAGTATCCAATACATGTATAAACGGGTATGAAATTACACGTAATTGGTCTATAGGCGGGTGATTGTAGTGTCACGCGATGAAAATTATCCCTCTATAACAAAAGAGTTTTTACGAGGACGGCCCTCACACATATTTTTTTTTTTTTTTTTTTTCAAACCACTTATTGCTTTTTATGGTGTATACAACGACAGTAATGCAGTTATATGTATATTTAGTTGTGTAAAAAAATTACTAACTTATATTTCGCAATACAGACATTATCCTGCCTTAATATTTATCTAATCTTGAATAAATAACTATAATTATATTACTAAAATTATTGACCCAATGATTTTTCAATTTTCATATTTATACTCGTGCTATTTATTTCCAATTGTTTTATTTTTATTTTATTTTATTTTATTTTTTCTTTCATTTATTTATTTATTTATTTTTTCAATGGCTTAAAATCTGATGAATGTTTTTTGCTACCAAGATGTGTGTTGTCCGTTGAGTTAAAAGATTTATCAAAAATAACTGTGTGTAACAGTTTTAAAGATTATACAGAATCAATTTGTGAAGAATACGAGTGAATAAGAGACACAAAATTACATGATAAAGTGAGAAAGAGGTGGATGATGATGATGATGATGAAAAAGAAATCGTGAAAGATGTACCACTCGGTTAACTTGTACGAGGTTGAAATAAAAATGAGAGGGATATAGGGAGAAATAGAGAGGAGAGCGTGAGAGTGGGAGTGGCGAGGAAAGGAAAGAGGGAAGAGGAGAGACACGATCCATTAGTAGACACGTCAATTCAATTCTCGATGAAAGAGAGAGAGAGAGAGAGAACGCGTGTTCGTGTCTTTTTCGTTCTTTACACTATTTTTTTTTTTTTTTTTTTTTTTTTTATACTGTTGTATATATTTTTTTTTTATCATTGACTACTCATAATAATAATAATAATAATTATTATTATTATTTAGTTTTATTATTTCGTTTCTTTTTTTGTTCATGTTTGTCATGAATTGACCGCGTTTTTGACTTTTAATTTGTTCTCAGTATCGTAATTAATGATGATTCAATTAGTAATACGAGATTGGGTCAATGATTATAAATATATCTATTATTTTTATTATTTTTATCTTTATAATTATTATTATAATTATATGTTTTTTAAAATTATTATTGAATGAATTATATAAATTTTTATTTATTTTTTTTATTTTTTTAATTTTTTTTCACTCAAGTGAAATTTATTTGGTTATAAAAAATGTGCGGTATAAGTCAAATGTGTATGGATTTTATATAAGTAAAATCGTGGTATTTACATGCGTGAGTTGATTTTTTTTTTTTTTTTGTGTGTGTGTTTGTATATAGGTGTATATATACAGTAGATATCATTCGCAGTCTCAGCGACAAATTAGTCGTGGCAGTAAAACTCAATGTGTGATCATTCGGTGATAATAACGATTTTTCAATTATATTGTGGCATTGGGGGAGTACACGTACGTGTCAAAGTCGCATATAAATACATAGAAACATGTACATATATATACATATATATATATATGTGTTCAAACACGCGTGCCGTACATTCGATGTTGTTGTTATTTCTATTTTTGTTTTGTTTGTTTTTTTTTTTTTTTTTTTTTTTATCGACAATAGACATTATTATTCTTTATCAGTCTAATCATTCGTATTTATATACTTATATACATTATACATAGTGTCATTGATGAAATAAAAAATTGTTCATATGTAGTAAAATGGAATTTTTCAATGCAATTAAATATAAAAAAAAAAATTTCGCAAAATTATATTAGAAACAAACAGATAAATAGAATAATTAATTATATTTTTTCCAACGTACTTTCTTTTTTTTGTTTTTGTTTTTTTTTTTTTTTTCTCTTTTTATTTTTATATTTTACATTGTCACTGATAATTCTCTTTTTTTGTTTTTTCTCAATGATTGTAACATTAAAGCTCATGTCGATCAAAAAAATTGAGGTAGAATTATGATCTTTATTATTATCATATATATATATTTTTTTTCCTTTTTGTCTTCAGTCTTTTATCCCTAATTAATCATGAATTATTTACGATCGCCTGCGCTTAGTGTACTCTACACTTTCGATCAAATTGTTTCGGTCTCGATTCACCGCCCAAAGGTAATCTAGACACGCGGTTGGACTCCTAATTCTGATTATCGTTGTGATTAATTGCGTCGTGCGCCCCTTTTCAGTGTATAAATATATATGTATATACTTATGTAAATATACATATAGGAGAGCGCGTGTTTCGAGTTGGAGAGGGTTGTGTGTGGGACGAGTGTTTTAGTCGCCGTCGGACGCTTATATTTTGCCCTATATATATATGAGTGTAGACTATATAGTGTCTTGACCGCGTGTACTGCCTTGTGCTTGATTTGCTTGATTTAAATGTGATAAATTAACGATTATAATCCACGTGTGTTATATAATCCACTAACTTTTTATGTCAAAATTAATTCATTTCTCTTTCGTCTTGTGCTCACTCGGTCTTGTAATTATCACGATTAAATTAATCAGAGAGAAAAAAAAAAAATAAATAATAATAATAATAATAATAATAATATAATGATAATTACACTTTACGACTAAATTTATTTTCTTATCGTCAATTTAACATACATATATAAATATATTTGAATAAATATATATATTGAGTGAATAAATGTCTTATCATTATTAACGAAATAAAATTAAGAAAAAAAAAAAAACAAAAAAAAAAATTTATAATAATAATAAAATGAAATGAAAGTATTTTTAATTGCTTTGTGACAATATCAATTGATTGGTGATTATTTTGATTAATTCGTTATATGTTAATGAAGAGACGAAAAATATTTGGGATATCAGGAGTGAATTAAAATTTAATAAAAATGAAAAGAACGATATTGAAAATGTATATGGAATTATAATGTAATTATAACTACCGGTGCTTTCTTGTGTGTCTCTTGTCAATTCATCGATCTCACGGTGATTTATCTTTTCACCAGCACTATTTAATATATAGTCAATACTGTGTTTTTGTGGATTATTTGTGTTTGGGGGCTTTACCAATACCACCATATCATCACTATTTTTCTTTGGCCTCTGGCCAATCATCGATGACGCCATCATTAACAATATTATAAACAGAATTTTTTTTTTTTTCTTTTTTTTTTTTTCACACTATAATTATATTAATTAATAATATAATAAATCATTATATTATATATATTGATTTACATTGAATTGTCAGTTATTTATGGCAATTTAATTTATTATATTCATATAATTATTCACAATTTATAATTATTTATTTCAATATTTTTTTGTTTTTTTATTTCAAACACTTGCTCCACATCACAAAGTTTTATTAATTTATTTCAACAAAACACACGAGTCTTTTCATATATACATCATATCAATTAGTGTTTCATCATTGAAATTCTTTTGTAATTATCATTATTATTATTAATATAATCATCATCATCATCATCATCATTATCATCATCATCTTCTTCATCATCATCATCGCACTTGTGATAATTCACTTACTATCGATATTTTTATATTTATATATATATATTTTTTTATATTGTTGGATTAATTAGTATAGAATATACACAAGCGTGTGTCAACACGCACATACAAGACACGCCAACACACGCGCACACTCACGAAAAAAAAAAAAAAAAAATTGAAACACTAAAATTATTATTTTTTTTTTTTATTCTTTTTCTTATTATTTCTTTTATTAATAAAATAACTAATCACTTTGATACATTTTTGTATCGATAAAATTCGAAGTAAAATTGATAGATTGATAACATAATTCTTGGAAAAAGCAAAGTAATAAAATTGGAAGAAAAAAAAAAAAAAAAAAAAAAAAAAAACAAAACAAAACTTTATAAAGTTATCAACAAATATAGAATGGAAATATACCTAGATATATTTATAAATAAACAACTGATGTGATAATAAAATTGAATTAACGGAAAAAAGAGACATAAAAAAAAAATTTTATCTTTACAATTCGTATTTTTTTCTTTTTCGTCTACGCGTTTTTGCTATTTACTAGTTTTTAATATAATATTTATTTATTTTTTTTCAATATTAATTAAATTTCTTTCTAATTTTTTTGTCAATAATAATAATAATAATAATAATAAATTTTCCAAAGAATTTCACGACACAAATTGTGACGATAGTTTTGTTGATAGTCTATCACACACTTAATTTTTGTCCTTGTGATCCGTGGATCGTGCGAGCGTGCACTACTAGCCGGTTGATGGCCGAGGCCCTCGACCAAACGGTGGCACATAAACTCAACCTGTGTATATGTATAAGAGAATATATGTAGTACAAATGTATATGTATATAAAACCGTGTGTGAGCGGTGAGTGCGCGCGGACCCCGCGCACCAGGCGCCCGTCCAATTTACTCACACAATTTTACGTTTGTGTCTCCCACTCTCACAATTTCTCTCCTTGTCGTTCACAATAAATTTACCCTCGCACTTTCTCACAATACACATACACATACACATACATATAAACAAGGGTTATATATATATATATATGTGTGTATATATTTAATGGAGAAGTGGGCGCACACGGTGATGTGAGTGAGTGAGAAAATATATATTGTGAGTAAAGGATACATTGAGATAGGCAGGAGCTTGGAGATTCGTTGTATGGTAGGCGTATACAACTATCAACCAATCCCAACACATTGGAGTCAAATGTTTAACCAATCACGTTGCATTTTGCACGAAATCATGGCGAGTTCAGTGGTGCTCAATATTATTTAATTTAATGTGGGTGTGTCTATTATATTATTTCCATCTTTATTTATCACTTGAGAATATAAATAAATAAATATATATATATATATATTTAAATTGTCTTTCTCGCTTGAATTTGTCGTGAATTTGATGGATGGTTAATTTTGCATGGTGGAATGTGTGATAGAGTATATTGTCATTTTGGTTTGGTGTAGATTATATTTAAATAGAAATGTTTTTGTATGAATACAAAGATATTATATAATAGTGTAGGTTTGGCAATGGAGATGGTGAAATGTGGATGTGAATGAAGTTGAAGAGAGAGAAATTGAGAATATATATAGATGTATGGGTTGAGAAGAAGAAGGTGGAGGTAGTGGTGGTGGTGGTGGTGGAAAGTGGAGAAAGAGAAGGAGGAGGAGGAGGCGCGCGCGATCGGGCGCCTGAGGGTGCAACTTTGCACCGCGGTGTGGGTTGATTCTTGTGGCGGATTCAGGCATCCCCTGTAATTGCTTGAAACGAGGTAAAGCTTACCGCTTGTTCGCTCTCGTTATATACTCGCGCGCTCTGTTGTTTCCTCTCGTCGATTGACGAGAGAAATGCCATCATCGTCCCAGGTGCTTTTCATTCACTTTCTCTTCTTCTCTTCATCTCATTCTCTCTTCATACTTGTATACTATATGGTGACATATACTTGTTCTGTGTACACACCTACTCATCGGATTGCTACAATTGATATCCCCTCTCATCACAATTTCCCCTTATGCTATTATGATCAATTGAATGTTGCATGATCCGTTAGGCTCCTGGTTTTACGTCTTTTCCATTCTCTTTATATTTATTTATTTATTTTTTTTTTTTTGTGTTGAGATTTTTTTTTTTTTTTTTTTCTATTTTATTTCAATCTTGGAAAAAAAGAAAAATACGGTTAACCATATCCGGTTTTATAGTTGAATCAATTTGGCAAATATTTATATTTATATATACAATTTCGTCATTTTCTTTTTTATTCTTCTTTGTAATTTATGATCAAGTTTGTTATAAGATATTTCGGGGTAATATTTATGTGTGTGTGGATACTTGACAATGAAAAAAAGAAAAAAAAAAAAAAAACAAATAAAATGAATTGATTTCCTCTTTCAATTTTTTATTATTATATATTGTCGAGTAACAATTTTTTTTTTTTTTTTTTTTTTTTTTGTACATAGTATCGCTGTTACCAGTTGGCGTTTTTATTCAAGGGGGGATGTTTACGCCCACATTGTTGCCCACAAAAGATATCCGACCGTAACGAAACAGTGGCCACTCAAAATCGATCCCAGCCATCATGGCAAATTATACGTTTTGCTCAATGAAATCCACATTTGGCTCCCACCACGATCTTATATTCCTTTTATTTTATACGTATTCGCCCAACTTATCCTCTCATCCTCTTATTTTTCTCTATCCTTTTTTACTAATTTTTTTTGTTTCTTTTTTTACCGATGATATAATCATCAAATTTACACGAAATCTTTTTTGAAAAAAATCAAAAAAAAAAAAAAAATATATATATATAGATGAGAGTTTATGATTTTTGTCAATCTCAATGTAAAGTGCTAAATCTCCACTTGTCTTACAATCAACATTTGCCTTTAGTGAAAAAAAAGAAAAAAAAAAAAAAAAGCAGATGAAGACAAAAATCAATACCATTCATCTTGCTCACAATCGTTATGTATCTCAAGATTGCATTTATCCATTTTTTTTTTTTGGACATATTTCTTTTTCTTTTGTTTGAGCTGGGTAAAAACACGAAAAAATGATTATTTTTAAAATCAAAGCATCAGCGATAACATAATAGTTAACACATAATATTTATACCTGAGATCTATATATAATCAAGATGAAAAAAGAAAAATGAAAATTGAGTAATGTTGACATTTTACCATTGTATATCCACTAAATATGCAGTATAGATGTATAGATGTATAGATGTAGTGTGTATTTATCCTATCAGAATCATCAAAATCAATAATTAGACAGTTAAAACTGGAGCTCTAACCACTTTAAGCTAAATAAGGTGGGAGATAAGTGTTGTATGGGAAAATTCAAGATACTTAAGTAATATTACATCAGGTATAGAAAGAGAAAGGCAAGAAAAAAAAAAAGTATCATAATAATAATAATAATAATAATAATAATAATAATAATAATAATAATAATAATAAAATAAAATTGAATGAACAAGTCTCAAAGTTTTTTTTTTTTTTTTTTTTTTTTTTCAAGTTGCTATTTATACCCCCTTTAAGATTTTTATCATACAATAAATGGGATTCATTTAAGTGCAACTCGTGATCTGATTTAAAAGGGGTGATATGTAAAAAAAAAAAATAATAAATATATGTATAACAATATTTCAGTGACATTTATTTATTCATCAGAATGTCATGATTTTAATACACTCAATATGAGTATTGTAATGCAATTACATTGAATTTATTTAAAAAAAAAAAAAAAAAAAAATGTTAATGAAAAAAAATTTTATTGTGGTAATTTTACTATTATTATTATTATTTAAATGCCATGTAAAATACTCGACTGTATCCGATAATTTTTATATGGTATTATCGTTAATCTGTGAAAAATATAAAGATGAATTGGGAGCATTTTCCAATAATATTATCCGTATTCACCGACTCTTGAGTGTATTGTGTGGCCAAAAAGACACGATCAGTTGGTCAACAATAGTAAGATTGAATTTACTCAACGGAGGAAAAAAAAAAAAAAAAAAAAAAAAAAAACGAAGAAAAAAAAAAAGAGCAGTCTTTTTCAATATACACACGCCTGAAAGAAATTTAAAACTATTTGCAAATCCACAGACAAAATATATAAAATAGTGAACAGAAAAAGAATTTGTTTCATCGATGGCTGGTGAATTGTATCGTGTAATATTGTGATGAATTGGCGGCGGGTGATGGAGAAGTGGAAAAAAAAAAAATAAAAAATAAAAAAAAAAAAAGTAATAATAATAATAAAAGTAGGAGAGTGGAGATTGAGATTGAGAACGAGAAGTAAAAGTAGATACGTGTGTGTGTGTGTGTGTGTATGTCGCAGCTGCAATGTATTGCGATCAGCCCGAGTAGATAAGTCTAATTTCGTTGGTCGGAGCTACAGTGGCATTCAAGCAAGAAAATCCGCTCCAATTTTCTATCGGCTCTTCAGTTCTATTCTCTTATTATTATTTTATTTTATTTTTTTTTTTCTTCCTTTCTTTCTTTCTTTCTCTTTTGGTTACCAATATTGTATATATTTATATTATACTTTTGAGAGGTGCGAAAACACTCTCATATTATGTATATATACACATGTATATTTAAAGAAAAAGAAAAAAAAAAAGAAAGGAAAAAAAAATATATATATATCTCACTCTGTACTACTTAGAGAAGAATCAGTAAAGATTTACCACCCGCTACTGTTTACTGGATTGTTGGGTTTATACATTATGATCCGGTAATAAAGCGAATCCAGTAGCGGAATTTTGTCTCACCGGGTGGTAATGTTTTTCACCTTTTCATTCAAATTTTTCACGTATTTGTATTGTATTTTTTGTGATGATGTGGATATACATGTCTAAATAAATAAATAAATGTATATTTATATTTTTGTATGGTACCTGTGTGTATGTGTGTGTGTGTGTGTGTGTGTGTGTTTGCGTTTGCGTTTGTGCTACTGAGACGGCCACTGTATTGTGAATCTCGATGGATTTTATGTGATGAGTGTGAGATGTTGGAGGGGGTGAGATGTGGTGGAATAGGAGGAAATGAAACGGAGAGGGGGAGAGGGATAAGTGTTTGACAAGTTTGAGAAAACTCACAGCGGGGAATTACAATAGAGAGACAAATGCACCGCCGTCATGCGCACACGACGATTTTTAGATTTCTCATCTTTAATCTCATCTCTATTTTTTTTTTTTTTTTTTTTTTTTCTTCTTTATTTTTCTTTAGGTATTAAAATTATAAATGATAATTCATGAGTTAAAAAATTATTGAGTAATAAATTTTATTTATTTTTTATGGTAGAAAATTTTTTTTTTTTTTTTTTTTTTTTTTTTATTAATTTCAATTAATATTTTTTTTTTGTGCTACTTCGATGACGAATCAATTTATGGATAATATTATTCACCCCTTGAATAAATTCAAACGCCACACATAGTGTAAAAAAAAAATAAAAAAAAAAAAAAAATTAAATTATGTATTTCAAAATTTTTATTTATTTCAATACCCATTGGTGATACACAATGAATTGATTAAATGAATTTAATGTTAAAGTCCTGTTATTAGCATACATTATTAAGTGTATGATTAAATCTAAGGTAACAATTAAAGTTCACTCAATAAAATTCTATCTCACGCAATCACTTATAATTCATTATAATGCAATCTCTCAGAAAAAAAAAAAAAAAAATTATTTCAAATATGAAAATTTATAAAAAAAAAAAAAAAATAATAATAAAAAAAATTTCTCTAATCACTAAATGTTCGATACGTCTCTAATTTTTTACCTCAAACACTTTGTCATCACGATTTTTTCTTTTTTTCTATTTACAATATAATATAATGAAATAAAAGTCTTTAAGAAGCCGACAAATTGTAATTTATGAATACACACATACACACGCACACACACACACACACACATGTACACACAACAATATAATCATCTATATATGTATTGTATTCCCTTGGTGATGATGATGCGTGTGGTGGTAGCAGTCGCGTTATGTCACCCCAGTGATTTTCGCACTGTACAAAAAGCACAAAATTTAATTTTCTCCCCTTCACTCTTTTTACTTCCCATCCCAATTTTATCTCACTCTCTCACTCAATATCTACCATATTATCTGGCTCTATCTTTCTCTATCAATATAGTGAATATATAGAAGAGATGGAAGGAACGAATACAAACTAACTATATACAACAAGTGTATATGTGTGTGTGTGTGTGTGTCGAGATAAAAAGGGGAATTTTATACGCAAGCGGGAGGAAATAACGGATGATGACGCGCGTTTTGGGATGAAGCAACAGCAAAAAAAAAATATATACACATATATATAGAGTGAGAGACAGAGAGATACACAGATGCAATACAGTTATAGAGAAACAAAAAGAGTGGGGGGAGGATGGGGTGGGTTGGGATGGAGTAGATGAGCAAAGGTCGACCTTGTCGTTCTCCAATAGCGTTTAGCGGTACGTTAACTATCATTTGGTTTCGCCCTGGGGCCAATTCGCAGTAACCCGGTGTTTACTAATGCCCAGGGCGTTGTTAAATAAACTGCGGGACCAATGTCACTATGTAGCGAGGGGGAATTGAATGAATATAGTTTGGCTCTGGTGCATTTAAAACTGTCTTTTCCCATTCAATTCTTATTAGTGATTTATTTATTTATTTATTATTAATTTTTTTTTATTAATTTTTTTTTTTTCGTGTATTGAAAATTGTATTTGTCCTTGATTTGTGTACTTCAATATTTCCACTCCATTCAATATTAAATTTAATAATGTACGTCTGTACTTTATTTTATTTTATTATTTATTTTGTTGTTGTTGTTTTTTTTTTTTTTTTTTTTTTTTAAATTTATTTATATACATTTTATGTGTAGATAAATCAAAAAATTCAAATTAATTGGGATTGAAAAATTGAATAAAATTGATTAAAGGTGGATATACAAAGTTCCATTTGGAATTTAATATGATTTTGATTTTAACAATCGATTAAAAGAGACTTGTTTTATTGTTATTATTATTATTTAGTTTTTTTTTTTTTTTCTGTTTAATACTTTCTTTATCATAGAATGTCATCGTTGCAGATGGACAATTATGTTTCCTGCTGTGTGCATATGCCTCATACGAATGGGCGTTTATGCACGTATTTATATATATACGTGTATAAACGAGTTTCAACGTTTGGCAATGTATTTATCTCTGTTGGATACTTTTATAGTGAATCCGAGTACCCTTTGGTTACCATGTGTTGCATTGATGTAATATAGATATGTTATATATGTTTATAATTTTTATTTTTTATTCTACATTTTTATTTCTATTTTTTTTTTTTTCATTTTTTCTTTTGTTTTGTTTTGTTCTGTGTTTTTTATTTATTTATTTATTTTTTTTTTTTTGACGTTGGATCAGTGATGGGGATAATGAAATAATATTTCCCGGCAAAAAAAATTATCTCTCCATCTTATTCTGATGATTATTAGGTTGATGATGTCACGCTGTGTATTGTAGTGCACGTGTATACTCTATCAATTTCAAAAATCACATATGTGTATATGTGTTTGTGAAGAGTTATTTAATTATTATTAAATTGAAATTTTAAAGTCAAAGTGGAGTAAAAATTGATGAATGATAAATGAAGAAAGAGAAGAAGAAAAAACATGATGATAATCAATTTTGTATGAAATTTTAAACCGACACTTTTTGAATGGGGAAAATTTCATTTATTTTATTATTTCAATCGATACAATTGAATTTTTATTTGATTTAACTTGTTCGTTTCAAAAAATTTCAAACTACACACACACACATTTACACACACACACACACACACAAATATCGAGTACAGTTTATATAGATATTCTTCAATCTCAGCCAATAAAAAATTTTTTTTCCCCTCCACATTGAATTTGAATTCACAATTTATATATATTATTTTTCATCTCTCTTCACTTTACCTTCAATACTTTTTTTTTTTTTTATTTTTTCATTTTCATTCTTCTCATTTCTCTATACATCATCATATGTACAAACCCGTAAAATCCCCTTGCGCCGCCCACAAGAGTGTCCGCGAATGGTGGATAAATTCCATTGAAAGCCACCGCCGTCTCTATATATGTGTGTGTGTATGTGTATGTAATAAAACCTCGATAGCATTTTTCCGCGTCGTTTCGCCCTTTACATGTCATCGAAAGCTGAACGTGCGCCCGCGCTCTTGTTCTCTCACACTCACTCACTCACTCACACACACACACACACATTTTCATCTCCCTATTTCTCAACGTGGCCACATCGTGGTTACCATCATTTTATTGACACATTTATTCACAATATTTCATTACATTATTTTATTCACTTATTAATTTAGAAAAACAAAAAAAAAAAAATTTTTTTTTTTTTTTTTCTTCATCTTTTTTACTTTATTATTTCATTTTATTTATTTATTTATTTATTTTTTTATTATCAAAATGAAAAATGTTCAATTGAAAAAGTATGAGGTGAAAATTGTGTATGACGACGTGTTTTATGATTTATTGTAAATTTGACATTTGCTATACAATATAATATATACATATACGTATTGTGTGTTGGGATTTGGTCGAGTTTTCACCAGCCAGCCATGTTTGCGGGTTTATAAATTGGTTTTCGTGCTGGGGATTTTTCTATTAAGGCTAAATTGCTTCTTTCAACCGCCACCAGAGTCACGGCGCGTTTCCACTCTGCAACTCCTCTACTCCCACTCACTCTATCTTTCTCTTTCACATTTATAATCTGACTTTGTCTCTTATTCTCTCCCTTTATTTCTCTCCCTCTTTCACTTCCTTTTGCTTCATGGTTTGCCGTTGTGAACAACCCCCGGGGGTACTTGAGGGGGAAATGATGGGACGATTGTTGGGAGGAATGGAGGCATGAGGAAGGCAACTCTCTATATATATATATATGCGTGTGTGTGTGGGTGTGTGGGTGTGTGTAAGGGGTGCGAGAGAGTGAATGGAGTGCAAGGGATGAGGCAAAGAGGGCCGCATGCTCAAGCGAAGAAGTCAGGGGTTGCGGCAGCTCGAAAGTCGATATTTCCGTCACCGGTGTTATATCGGTGTTTCCTACATTCTGTCCAGCGTCGTTGCAAACTGAATTTACCGATCAAAGTGTCGAGATAAGATTTTTTATTTTTTTATTTTTTTTTTTCATTTTTTTGTTTTCTCATGAATTTATTTATTTCTTTGTATGACACATGTCTAAGTATGAGATTGACATTATTTGCATTCAGCGGGAATTTTATTTTAAATTTGATAATTTTTTTTTTTTTTTTTTTTTTCTATTCTATTTTATGAGAGTAAAATTTTTTACACATTTATAACAAATAAATTGATGGTTTGATTATATATTTTGATGGAATTTTTTTTATTCTATACTATACGTTGTAGACACACGTCATAAATATAATATTGACATCGTGTATGTACACACACACACACATATATATATGACAATAATCTTTTGTATTGTGATGCGCCAAAGCAAATAGCTTTGTAACACCATAGTCAATTTTTATGTCACTCTCTCACAGAATTTTTTTCATACTTGAACAAAAAAAAAAAAATAATAAATAAATAAATAGTAAATTTTTTCAAATTGAATTGAATTGAGTAAAAAAAAAATTGTATAATGTTCATGGATAATGAAAAAAAAAAGAAAAAAAAAAAAATTATATAATAAAATGTTCATTTTCTATATATATATACACACGCACACATACACAAACATAACAGATATACGTATAAATTTATTTATTTTTTTTTTTTTTGCCAAACAGATTTTTGGATTATTGAATTTTCCAATGACGACAAAAGTCCTCATTGAATTTTCTCTTTTTTTTTTTTTTTTTTTCTCTATCTACCCACTGAACTAATACGCGTATAAATCAAAACTGAATATAAGTAGAGGCACAGAGATGAAAAGAGACGAAAAGTGAATGAGAACATGAGACATTGGCAAAAATATTATTATTATTATGTGTGTGTGTGTGTGTGTGTGTGTGTGTGTGTGTGTAAACACAAGCGTTAGAGTTTGTGTCCAATATAATATAACAGCAAAGGGCGGAAAATGGTTCGGTCATTTGGCTTGACTTCATAAGTCATTAGAATCAACTCCCCCAGTCCCAAGTCGTTTGTCACGCGAAACACCCGCTACAACCAAGTGTATATAAACGTTATAACATTTAGGTTAAAGGTATAAAGAGAAAGAGTGAGTGAGTGGATGAAAGAGAACGACGGGGATATGAAAGAGAAGGGGGATACCTAACCAAATTACATCAATCCCATTTCACATCGTTTTGACATGGCAATTGAGTTGTACCAGCGCGCAACTGTTGTATTTTCACGATGAATAGCATCAACAATATTAGAGAAACACAGAGAGAGGGAAGAAGAACGAGAAAATATATATACATATATAGCGAATAAAATATGAATACTGAATTTCTACTACTGTCTCCTGTGTAATATTTCCTGATGTAAACAAAATGAAGGATGAGAAATGAGAATGAGAGAGAGAAAATAGGCAAAGCTAAAGACGGAAATCGTACAAGTTTTATACATACGTCGTGTATATATATATATATATATATATGTACAATTTGCAACGCTTTCTCTTTTTATTTCTCTTTCACTTTTACTCTGCTCTCTCTCATCATCGCTCACGCGGTGGTGAAAATATAATCCTCCCTCCGCGCAATTCACACATATATATATATTTGTGTGTATGTGTGTTTGTATATAAGAGCCAAGTGCCTTAACTTTTCCTTATCGAAAAATAAGTCGTTAGTCGCTCTTTCATCTTTAAACGAGTTTTGCACTCGTATATACACGTGGAGTGGGTAGTTGAAATAAAAAAAATAAAAATTTATCTTGCTCATTTTTTATTTTTTATTTACCGTTTTTATTTATTTACTTATTTATTTATTTATTATAATTTTTTTTTTTTTTTTTTTCATCATGAAAATAATTTATAATGAGAATTTTTTTTTGTTTTTTTTTTTTTTTTTTTCAATGGTAAATTGTGAAAATTAAATATTACGATTTTAATTACTGACCGATAATTAATTTTCCCTATTCCTTTTTATGGCATTGATATAGACATAAACATATATATATATATATATATATATAGTTACTCTTTTCATATACATATCCATACGTAGTAATGGATGTTAAAATTAAATAGTCAGAGTGTATTAACAAACCACCAGGTTCAACCACCACTTGAATTTTGTGGTAAAGGCAATTTCAATATGTACTATATATATATATATATATGTTTGTACATGAAAAGGCAATACACGTGCATGCACAAATGTGACAATTGTACGATAAATGTGTATTATTGATGTGGTAACATGGAAATTGGAGATTTTTTTTTTTTTTTTTTTTTTTTTGTATATGAGAGAGGGTAGGAAGACAAAAGAAAAAGAAAAGAAAAAAAAATAAATAAAAGAAGAGAATGCGAGCAGAATGGAAAAATAGCAAAAGTTTGAGGTGACAACGTTTTATTGTCTGCAACATGCAGAATAATACATTTTTAATGGTAACGGTTCCCCTTGTTGTCGTTTATATATAAACATAAAAAGTATGTGTACATGTGTTTGTGTGTATGTCTGCACTCGTGCCAATATAATTTCGTGTTTGGGTATTGTGATTGGTATATATATATATATATACATAAAAGTGTTTGTGTGTGTGTGTGTTTAAATGTATATAGACGAGTGATGAGGGGAAGTAAAAGCTTAGTTTCCGAGTACAATGCCGTAAAACCGCCACGAATCCGCTTATGGAGTGACATCTTTACGCAATTATCGGTAATTGGCCGCACTCAACTGACGAAACGTAATTAGTTCAAAGAATATAATATAAAATATGTATATATAATATTTGTGTGTATTGTATATTATGTGATAAATATAATGAAATATATTTGGAGAGAATTAAAAAAATAGAGAAATTATGTCAATAATAAAAATTATATATTTAATATTTTTTAAATATTTTTTATTAATTAATTTATTATTAGTATTATGATTTATTATTTATTAATTATTAATTATTTATTTATTTTTTTTTTTTTATGATGAATTTATTTATGTATAGATTTGTGAGATATTTTCTATGTATTGAGTGTAATGTGTGTGAAATTGATTTATTGGAATCGAGTAATAATCAAATGAAAGCATTTCAGTTTGGTCTATCACCTTTTTCACTCTCCCACTCGATCTCTCTTACTCATCATGTTCCTCTCTCATCTTTCATACTCATCCAGAAAGCTTCTGATGAACATCTTAACGAAGTTGCAGCAAATTATCAGCAATTATCGGGACTTCAATGTAATTCCATTAGCCACGGTCGTATACTTGAGAATAAAAAAAAAGAAAAAAAAAAAAAATTTCTTCGTTGAGATAAATTTATTTTCTCATTTCACGTTATGGTCATTTTTTTTTTTTATTTTTTTGTTTTATTCTTCATTTTTATTCCATTTCACCTTGGTATTTTTATTTCCTCGACAATTTTTCACTTCACATTTGCATAAATATAATAGAAATATAAATTTCAATTTTTTTTTTATTTCATTTTATTTTATTTATTTATTTATTTATTTATTTATTCATTATTTTTTCATTTTTTTTTTTTTTCTCTAAATATCTGACATTTTTACTTTGACGTGTTCACAAAATTTAATTTTTTTTTTTTTTACCAATGTTTTTCAAAACATTTTCGAATGCAAGAAAAAAAGAAAAATAATAAAAAAATAAATCGTTTAGTTCTTTTATATACGCTCATTTTCCTCTCCTTCTTCTCCACACGCTCTCTCTCTTTCTCTCGTACCACACAATTTTATTATTATTTTTTTTTTTATTTACAAAAAAATTTCATCGCGACAATTCTATTGCCTCGCGATCGGATGCTTTGAGATACAAGCACAGGAGTAATATTGTTTAGGACCTCTTGTATATTCTTTATATATTTTTTCTTAGTGCATTCATTCGCATCTTCTCATTCTCATGAACTGGAAGAAGTGGTGCAGTCCAATAAAAAAACGAAAAAGAGAGAGAAAGAAAGAAAGTGTAAAAATGCAAAAGGTAATAGAACATAAAAGAAAGAGAGTGAGAGGATTATGAAGTGCTTTGGGATAAATATTTTTTCTTCTTTTTCATATTGATAAATATATATATGGAGTTTTGCACTGCTCAAGTTCACACTTACTCGCGCGCGCGCACCATTGCGCCCATAGTACCATGAGAAGTATTTTGACACCGAGAATAATGGGACTCCATGGGGTGGGCACCCAATTAGGTAGTGTCGGGGCGTGAACACGTTGCCTCTACCACACCAACTGAGAGATACAAAGTATCTTATAAATACATATGTGTGTATACGCGTTGAAACACATTATTATATTTAAAAAAAAAAAAAAAAAAAAAAATGAAAATAAAAATAAAAGTGAAATGAGATCCAGTAGGATAATACATTTGAATCATGAAAATTCAAAACACCAAACAATTTATCAAATTTCTTTATTATATATTTGTATAAATGTTTCTTTTTATTTATTTTTTTTTTTTCTCTTTTTTTCTTTTGGAAATTGAATGTGTATTTATATATATGAGGGGTGGATTTTAATGTTTTTCCATGGATTTAGATTTGTTGTATTCTTATATGAATACGTTGTATTGTGATTGTTACCAATTGAATAAGTGCGATAAATATTTCAGTGGTAGTGAATAAAGGAAATTATAGTATACTCCGACAATTTCATTTATTTTTACTCTTGTTTTTTTTTTTTTGTTTTTTTTTTTTCCCCTCTTTTGCTTTATAGAATTTTCGGTGAGACGGAAAATAAGTGCATGAAAGTGATGAGAAGGAAATTTCTGTGGTTCTCATTTCTCTCTTTATCCCTTTCTAAATATCTTTCTTTCTCTGTATTGACATTTATCATTGAATAGTTGTATCTATCGTTCTCTTTCTCATTTCAACTTCCTTCCCTTGAACAATTTCAAATAATGAAATTTCTTGATAATCAACGACAGGAGCAATGAGTCATTTTCCATTATCGAACAACTAAAATAGCTGAGATTGAGAAATATACATATTTTGAATATTGAGAGTTGTAATTCTCACTTGGGTTTGTTAATGCAAAGATTAAAGCAAAGACAATCTCCCGTTGGAGGAGATAACTCACGTTTTGTCGTTTGAATTTAATGTATATTATTATTATTATTATTATTATTTTCTTTTTATCTTATCTCCTCAATCATTCTCTTTTTTTCTCAACTTTTTCTTCCTTTTTTTTTTTTTGCTTTTTTTTCCATTCTTTATCTCATGCCAATTTGTTTCTCGTATCTCAGCACGACGTTCAATTCAATTGCATTCAAGTTATACCGTCATCATCAACATCGTCAATGTCAACGTTATCGTCATTGCATCCATATAAAAATAGGGCTGGATCTATTTCCTATTGAGAGGATGTTGTCGTTGATGTCGTTGTCGTGTATGCATGGGATATGTACATTTTTTTTTTTTTTTTTTTTTTTTTTTTCGTCTTCTCATGATAATCTCCCAGGAATATACGTATACAATCTGTGCACGGGAAAATTTATTTCTAAAAGACTGTGATGAAGTAGAGAAAAAAAAGGCGGTGAAGGAGGTGGAGCAGTTGGGCAAAGTGCCCAGAATGAGAAATTCCAGGCAGCGGAGGTTGAGAAATCAGGTGGAGTAATTTTAGGTTGGCTAATGTCGTTTCGCTTTTAATGAACTTTGCCGATCGTTAAGTACATTTCTCTATCTTCGTTACGGGTGTTGGGTGCATTCAGATATTTATTATCTACTTCTATCGTTTGCCAGTTTTTTTCACTCTTGAAAAATTAATTATTACGAACAAGAAAAAGAAAGTGAAGAATTATGAAAAAAAAATAAATAAATAAATAAATAAATAAATAAAAATAAAAATTCTGATGTGGATGTGAATGATTTTTTGAGAGATTGAAAATAATTATTTTTTTATTTTTGTCAATTTTATTTTTATTATCGAAGTAGATATTGTAATTACAGGAATTGATTTATTCCCACAAAATACTTATCTTAATAATTTTTTTCATTAACTTTGATGGTCATATTAAACTTTAATTTGATAAATTAATTTTATCACAATTTGTGTCAGCAGTTGAATAAATCACTGTCACAATACTTCACTCGTGATCTTACCAAAAAAATTACGAAATTTCTGTCGATAAAAAAATTATTTGTCAATAAATTCTCCAAAATTTTATTAAATATCATATATACCACATGTACACGTATAAAATAGAGTAATAAAATAGCTCATCTTACAACTGTTGGAATTTAATTTTTACCAAGGGGTAAATCACCGACAGAGGGTTGAACACCCTCAGCTGTTGAATTCATACATAGCAATCGGGGTTGTATTGCCGATAAAGTAGAAAATAATATTCAATCATAAAAACACGATGGATATGTATTCATCAGTTGGAAATAATATTTAACAGGAAAAAAAAAAAAAAAAAAAATTACTTTCAATAGATAAATTAATTTTTTTTTTATCATCAGCTGTGATTAAACAACAATTGATGATAATAATAATATAATGACAACGATATGATAAGTGTAATTATTTTTTTTATTAATTGTCACAATTAATTTCTCAACTTCATTATCATAAAGTAATTAATTAATATTATTATTGTCACTCAATAAAATTATTTATACAATATCTATCACGATGATAATAATTTAAGAAAAAAAAAAAAAAAAGATAAATGCAGATAAATATTTAAATAGACTTGAATAAAAATTATTATAACAAAAATTTAATTAAAAAAAATTTATTTTTTTATTTTATTGAAAGTAAGTTCACACTTTATTTAGCAATATTTAAATATAAATTATTAAATTTAATATTATGCAATATTTTATATTTAAATATAAATATATTAACGTATATTAACATCAACAGTTGTTGATCATGTATTTAGCATTAAATTGCCACCAGACATTGAATATAAACAGAGAGAAGGAGATAAAGGTAAATAGGAAAATTGAGAGAGAATTGCTATTAATGTGAGAATACTTGTAAATAAATGTATTTAAATGAAAATGATCGTAATGTGTGTGCACGTGTGAAGAGATGAGATGGCGATAAGTAAATATTACACATAGATATAATTATTTAGTGAGAAAGTGTTGAGAATAGGAAGGAAGTGGTAACGGAAGTACCAAGTCAGACTGTATTGCGAATATGAAAAGTGAGAGGAGAAAGAACAGGAGAGACAAAATGGATTATGTTGAGTGAATAGAGAAGAAGGAGGTAGGAAAACCCCTACACTATTCCTCCCTCTCTCTCTTTTATTCAATGCTAAACATCTTAACTACCAATTAATTTGCTTAAATTAATTTAATTTCTTCCGCAATATAAACAGACGTGAAATAAAGTGGGACGTAAAGTGGTTGAGAAATTTCTGTGTGTGATCACATATGTATAACTTTAAATTTGTCAGTATTCATGTTAAACATGAATAATATTGTGGATTAATAATATGAAATAATGTAAATGAGAAATCATATAATTAATTTTAACAATTGTAAATTGAGATATGACATTTACAAAAATGCATTTGAAATTGTGGATTTTGGCGTACTTTTTGTTTCGTTTTTTTTTTCTCCTTTTTTTTTTTTTTTTTTGGTTTTTCTCTTGTTTCGTTGTTCAGTGAGGGTTTTAGAGGGTAAAAATCCCACAGTGAGCCACGAGAGATATAGTGTATATTAAAAGACGTTTCGGCAGCTGCCTTGGGAGTCGTGTTGGCTACAGACCGATCATACGAATGACCACATTTTCGTGTCTTTGGGATTTACAAAGAACTATATAGCTCGTCTTCCTCTCTTATTTTTTTTTTTCTACTTCTTACTATATATATTTCTCGCATTATCTCTACTTTCCACGTATTTATTGACGTTTCTTTATTCTTACACTTTTTGTATTAACTTCAATGTTGGTTAAATATTTTTATTAATTTATTCCAATACATTGCACGATTTTTTTTAATCATAATAATCCGTGACAAATCAACAATTAAATCATGAAAAATAATAATTTATTTATTTATTTATTTATTTATTTTCGTTTTTAGATTGTAAATATAAATATGATTCCAATAATATTCATCATCAATAATGTAATAACATGAAAAATACATTTCATAATAATTTTTATTTGTTCGAACTGAGATTTATTGTAACTATAAAAAAATTTTTTTACAACACACAATACACATCATTTTATGAAAATAGAGAAAACTCAATAAAATGACGTGATAAAGTGTATATATATAAATATTAACTATATAAAAAAATAATATATACACAATATGAGGTTGAAAAATAAAATATTATACAAAATATTTTTCCATTGGTGATTTTATTTTTTGAGAATGGCATTAAAAAACAATTGAATTCACCTCGTTGAGGTGGACGTGCAAACGGTAATAAAAATACATAAAAAAAAAGTAAAAAAAAAAAAATAATAATAATTATAATAGAACTAAAATAAAAATAAAAATGTAATAAAAAATAAATGAAATAGGTAATAACTCTGGCAAACGTAATATTATAAAATACTATATAAATATATTCGCAAATTAATACACATATAAATTATTTTATTTCTATCGGTAAAAATATTTAATTTTTTACGTTGTGAAATAACAAAAAAATAAATTAATTAATTTAAAAAAAAAAATTCATAAAAATAAACAATCAAACAGAGTAAAAGAAGAATAAAAATGTGAGTAAAAAAGTAAGTGCAAAAAAAATAAAGAAGAAAATTAAATTAAATGAAACAAAATCAAAGTACCAAAGAGAATTTATATATATATATATATAAGACGTTAGATATTGAAGCGGAATCTTTCGAGTACACACAGAGGAGAGAATTCATTTGGCCTCCTCTCGTTTCTCCTCGCTTTCTCATATTGCTATACTACGTATCTACATAACACAGTGAGTATTGTATCGAGGGCGAGAGTACAAGAGTGAGAAACATAGTAATAAGAGAAAGAGAGGAGAGAGTTGCCGGGAACGGTAGCGATGGCTATTCCCAGGAGGAATACGCGAGACCGGGAGGTGGCATAGAAAGCGTGAAGGTAGAATCCAACTAACTGGGGCTGCGTTAGACAACTGTATAGAGGGCGAAAGCGCTACATCTAGTATCTCTTTTCTCTTCTCTTCTCTTCTCTTCAAATATATATATATATATACGTAGAGATATATAGAGAATAAGCAGAGAGGCCATACAGTCTCTCAATCTCTCTTTCTCTTACTCCCTTCCCTGTTCACTCTCTTTGTTGGCGGGGTGTAGTGCAGTTTCGTGTTGGCATTACTCTTGATTTCCGCGGTGACGTTGCTCTACCTCACTGACTATATACTCCCTGCATGTCTTGTGTTTTGCCATTTCCATCGTCTCATTCGTTCGTATCTATATATATATATATAACTATATATATGTATGAGTGTGTGTATGAGTATATATTTGTAGATACACGTGCAAATATACTCTGAGAGGTATATGAATGTAGGATGTATGTACATACGTGTGTGCCAGAGAACATCAGCCCACGTGAATCTATATATTTATCCTTTTAGAGATGGATCCTTGCCATGTGCGCTCGATACAATACACCCCTTGTATCATGAACGACGTTTTTTGCTACTCTAGGGTTTTCGACACTTTTTTTTATTTTTTATTTTTCTTTCTTTCTTACCTTTATTTTATTTACTTATTCGCTGTACATATATTTTCTTTTTTCATTATTCTATTTTATTTACTCATTGTATTTATTGAATATTGAGTATAAAATTTTTTTTTTTTCTTTTTTATTAATTCTCTATAAGAAATTTTTATTTTTGTAATTAAGAAATCTCTCCATTTGTTCAATATTTATATAAATTTTTTTTTCAATTTACTCATTGTTTTTTATTTATTTATAATTTTTTTTTATTCTTCACTCTCAAATATATTATGAAACGATATATATATATATTTTAATATCAATTAAAAAATTTCAATGAAAATTCCAATATGAACGATACTACGATGCACAGAATAACTAAAAATACTTCGAAACACTCATTACCAATAGGAATTTTTTTTTTTTTGTAATTACCTGTAATTTATATAAATTGAAATTTTATATTAATTTTATGATAAAAAAAAAAAAAAAAAAAAATTATATATATTCTGTCAAATATTATTTTAAATCAATGCAAGAATAAATTATTACGCAGGAAAATTCAGTAATTTTCATACGCACTATATTTATATATATAAATATAAATGAATGACAATGGTAGTGGGGACAATATTGTTCGCGATTGCCCAGTAAATATCGAGGCCGAGGTTATAGCCAGGGCTCTGTGGCCCATAAACCAAGACATTAAATTTTATAATATTGCTCCGTGTGCCTCGTCCTGTACTCCCACCCTTCACCCTACCATTCTCCCATCGCATCCTCACGCTCATTTTCTCTCTATCTCTCCCTTTATTTCCCTTTCTAATTCTCCTTTTTTTTAATTTTTTTTTCTCACTTATGCTGCCATTCTATATATGACACCGTCATACTCTATACCCACACCATATCTATATATATATATATTTTTTTTTTTCCGCGTCCGACGCTTTCGCGCTTTTATTGGCTATTTACAGAGGGAATGGCTTCTAAATTAACTGCAGACTGCTGTGAAAATCGCAGTTGCTATTTTCGAGAGAAAAAAAAAAAATATATATATATATATATAAAATAAATAGTAAATAAAATAAAAAAAATGAGGGATAAAAGAGAGAAAAAAAAAAAAAACTTTAATGTTCACCTTGTACGAGATATTTATTTCATATATAAATTATTAATATTATATTATTTATATTTTAAATAAAAACATTATTTATATTTTTTTTTTTTTTTATAAATTATTGAATATTTTATTTTTTTATTATTTATTATTATTATTATTATTTTTTTTTTTTTTCTACTTTAGTTTCATTCATTATTTGTTTATTTATATTGATATGATGATAGTTTTATTTTTATCGTGGATCAAATATGAATTTTCCAATGAAATTATATCTGTCAATGAATATTATTCAATTTTACGATTGAATCAAAATAGAGGACAGTGATAGGTTGTGTATATTTATAAATATACACACGTGAGATAAATTTAGTTTTCTCTCTCTCTCTCTCTCTCTCTCTCTTCCCTTTTCTCTCTGTGTTTTTCCTGTATATGGCGCCAAGTAAATTTCATATCTCAATTAGTTTTGGTCCACGCGCCGACACGTGCCAACTATTGCGCATCCTGCACAACACCAGCGCTATAAAATTTATCTATACATGTATACCTTATTTTCCTGCAATGGTAAAGTGAACGCCTCTCTCTTTACATCCCTCCTGCCATTCTCCAACTCCTTTATTTTATAGGGGAATGTAATTCAAACGCAAATATATTAGTCTCTGCTGTGTATAACGTTGTCATGTGGCAAATACACGTGTATATATGTCAATTTTTCTATCGCTCCTTTTTTTTTTTTTTTCCCTCACATTTTTATTATTCGTTCCTTTGATAAATATATTTTCATTCATTGACCAGTAGTATTAAATTAAATGTGACAGGATGGTATTTTTATTTGTGAATAACTTGTCATTTATTTATTGATTATAAATAAAAGAGTGAATTTATTTTAAAAAAATATCTTACAAAATTTTTGTTTTGTTTTTTTTTTTTTTGCACTCGATTATATATTTATATCAGTTGGTCTCTGTAATTTTTTTTTTTTTTATCGATTTTTGTTTTTATGAAATGAAAGAAGAAGATGAAGAAGAAGAAAATAAAAAGGATTTTTTATTTGTGTTTATTAATCTTAAATTAATGTGAAGAGATATTATCCCCTCTATTCATTTATAAATGGGGAGTCTCGATCTAAATAAATAAATATATATATATATATTCCCATGTTGGTATACATAATCGTCAGGGCATATGTTTGTGAGTTGGTAATGCGTATATAACGTGGCGTTTCTCGAACGCATCGCAGTACAACATATTAACGACTTAGCTACCTAAGCCTTTTATATTACATTTTTCCCTCTATGGGGTCTGGAATAATCCAGGACATAGTGTGCCGAGGGTAACGTCGCGACATGATATATATACACAGCTCTGAAGTTAAACGCAATGGGCCACGAAGAGGAGTACAAATTTTATTTTATTTTATTTTATTATTATTTTTTTTTTTTTCATTTTCATTTTATAACAGAAAAACAAAATTTTTTTTCAAAATAATTTTTTATATATTTTTTTTTTTTTTTGTATTTTTTCATTAATAAAATAAATTATTATTATTTGTATTATATAACTTGGATTCATCGGATTTATAAATATAAAGTCAATCATGTAATTATAATATGAATGCACGCGTGTCTTTATAAATTTTTTTTTTTTCGCATTACACATCAATCTTTTCACTTGAAAATAAAGGAAAAAAAAAAAAAAAAAAAAGAAAGAAAACATTTTCACACCAGGAGTCCCACAATTATCGTGAATGACCAAGCGATTTGGTAGTAAATTTATCGACACAATGTAATACAATCTGTTTAAGTCTTGATAGGACATAACTTTAGCGGTTAAGAATATCTGTCTCATTCACCCTTATAGTTTCTATCATACGTATACACACACACATATATATATACATACGCGTTTCCAAATGTATGCGTGTATTAAAAGGGCACACCCCATAGCCCATTGTTTGTTCACACCCATGAATATAACGTGAACATGAAACGAGCATCATCCCTACAATATATAAGTCTATCACTTTAAAAACATTCATCACAAATCAAAATGTCATAACGAGAGAGGTGTGTACAAAATTCACCGGATTTTCAAATATAAATATATCAATGTGTAAAAAAAAAAAACAAACAAACAAACAAACAAAAAATTTGTATATTAGGTTGGATATTTTGTTTCAAGTGCGATAAAAATAGTGTGAAGTACTGAATTGTATAGTTTTAGTAGAAAAAAAAATAAATAAATAAATAAATAAATAAATGAATGAATAAAAATAAAAAATAAAAAATAATGTAAAGACCATATGGCAATAAATCTGTAGTTTGGTGTCAAGTTTTTGGCGTAAATCTTACCACGTTTTAGCACTAAGTCCAGCTCCTCATCCTCGGGGGATCAAGTACAATGCAGACTTGCGATAGTATTATCCAAGTATAGTCAACTAAAAGACAAGAGGGATATGTATATATATTTCATGTAGGACACAACGATTCACTATATTATATGTATATATAAAAAAATTTCTACACTGTTTAAATCCACTTGTGTATGAGTTTTAAAATACAATTTTTTTTTTTTTTTGGTTTTTTTTGTTTTTTTTTTCTACGTATACACAACCTGAAAATAAGATTGGAAAAGTCGTATGGTTTTATGTGTTTGTTAAGTTTATTTATGTTGAAAAATAAATGCAGGGGTGAAATAAAAAAAAGAGAAAAAAAGAAAATTTTATTTTTATTATTATTATTATTATTATTTTTTGATCATTTGATAACGATTACGTGGATATTTAACTCGAACAATTTTATTTGATGTTTATTTCAATGGTGATTGTTACATCACCACTATCAAGTAAGAATAAAAAAAAAAAAAAAAAAAAATTCTAGGAGTGACAAACAAATCTGAATGAAATTGTTATGGTGTCTAATACGATCTGAGGGTTATACTCTTACTGAAGAGGTTTTGTGTGAGGGTCAATGAAAATCTTCTCGCATTTCTTTTGTTTGATATTATTTTTGTTTTGTTTTTTTTTTTTTTTGTTCTTCTCTCTTTTTCCTTTCTTTCCTTCACCGAGACTTGGGTAAATTGAAAAACTTGAACATCTACCCAAAGAAAATTGTCCTGCCATAGACTACAATTTCGTCCTAAACTTTTACTCAAGGCGTTTCCATACATTTCGAAAACTAATTAAACTTTGGACAAGCACCATGTGAACGCGGACACATATCTATGAACCAAGTAAAAAAAAAAAAATATATATATATATATATATATATAATAAAAAGTTTTTTAAACTCTATATAGTGTTATCAAGAAATAAAAGTATACAATGTAAAGCACAAAAATAATAGCGAGTGAAATAAATATAGAATAAAAAAAAAAAAAAAAGGAAAAAAAAAATATATAATTAACAATTATTTATTTGTTATTGTTAGAGGAATATAATTTATTTTTTTTTATTTTTTTGGTTTTTTGTTTGTTTATTTACAGAAAGTGGAATAGTTGGTTTAGTTGTTGGTAAAGGTATGGAATGCAAGATGTGGCTGAAAATCGATTGACGTAGACAAATGAAGCACTTTATCCATAACTATACGTAGTAGTGGATGAATTTATAGTGTTGCCGCGAGTTGGATATTATAGACTTGTAAACGAGGCTTGAGAGTAGTTGTACGTTAAATTGAAACGCTTGGAGATAATGTCTAATGAAAGCATATGCGCATTGGCTAATATTGAAAGCGACTCTGTTTGCCCCCTCTTTCACCTTCAATCACCATCATAATCATCATCATCATCATCATCATCATCATCATCACAATCACCAGTAAAATTACCATTATCACTACTATCATGTTACCATCACTATCTATCCTTTCTCTTCACTATAACGACCTATGATAATTTTACAATGATACTTCAAACTGTTTTGAGGACGAGGGATTGTTCACATACAGATCTGAAACAAAGTTAACGATGTATGAAACCATTTGGAATATTTGCATTTCAATAATCTCTCATTCATTATATCATATACTACTAGATATATTGAAATATCAAAATATATATTTAGTCAAAATCAAATGTATTGTGTTAACATTTATCATCATGTGCAATTATAATTTTAAATTCTATCAATTTCATTTGTAATAAATTATAATTATAATATACACCAATATATATATTATTAATAATATATTTGTGGACATTTCAATATAACATTGTGATTATATTATGTATTTTTTCATGTGAATAAAATTGAATATTATTATTATATTGATTGTATTGAGAATGTATTGAGAAAAAAAAAAAAAAAAAAAAAATTTATTTTATATTGAATTTATATTGAACATTTTTTTTTTTTGTTAAAAAAAAAAATTAAATAAATAAATATGAGGGAGAGAAAAGGAGAAATGTGAATGTATTTTTTTTTTCTATTTCAATTCGTTTATTGATATGGATAATATTATGTAAATATTGTAATGTGAAATTTGTTTAAGGGTAGAGAGAGAGTATGAGAAAATGAGAAGCAGAGAAAGGAGTGAGTGTGTGGGAAAGAGTGGGAGAGAGAGAGAGAGAGAGAGACAAACTGTGGCGCGTGGTGGCATGTGCGGTTGGTTTATATATATAAGCACAAATTGGCGTAAATTGAAGAAAATTGAATGAAACTCGAGAAGCTTAACCGAAGCATTAAATTCTTATGAAATGTTACTTATCTCAACATTCAGAGTTTACTTTAGTTGATTAATCATCAATAAATAAATATAATAATTAAAAAACAAAAAAAAAACCAAAACAAAAAAACAAAATTTATTATAGTGATAATGATTATGAAAAAATTTATACACAAATCTGTTTATTCATTTTTGTTTTTGTTTTTGTTTTATTATTTTTTTTTCTTTTCCACTCTCATACAAATTAATTGATTATTAAAAAAAAAAAAAAAATTGTTTATTTATTTATTTGTGTTATAAAACTATTGAATAAAATTATGGTATTTTTCATTTGTTTCAGGTAATGAATGATTGGAAAATAATTGAAAATTAATATAGAAGAGACTAAAGATGAATTGGCATGTTCGATCAACTGTGTATATTTTCAACACACACACGTGATTCGTATTCTCGTGGGGTAAAAGAGAAATTATGATGAGGAGAGAGAGAGAGTCAAGGGTTGGACAGAGGGAGTTTATAAGCGAATGTGTTAGTCGCTGTATATATATTTCATACAAGTACACGTTTACTCCCCCAATGTTGTTATGGGTGAGACAGAACATTCCATTTTCAGGTATGTAATATCACAAATTCCTACCTGTTCTTGGTCGACGTGTGTTTGCGAAGACTCAGTTGTGAGTGTATATATACCCATTGAAAATGGTATGCCTTTACAAACTAAGTGCGTATGTGTGCGTATATATAATATATATTTTCACTGACTCTTCATCGATCCCTTTCTATATATTACACTTATACTCTCGTTCGCTGTACATATACACATTATATAATTGTTTCGTATGTGAATTCCTAAACTATTGTAAATTTCAATATTTCGTTGTACTTGACAATAATCCATCACTCAAGTGCTATTGATATTTTTAATAATTTATTTGTTTAATAGGAATTTTATCGGAATACTATACAATATTTTTATTATATATATATTTTTCTTTTATTTTTTAATATAGACACTAGTATATATATATTATATACTACATATGTATGTGTGTGTTTGCTGCATTGGACACATTGTCAATTCAGTGTTAGCTCATGATGTATAACTAAAATACAGCAGTTGGTTTAAAATCGATCACGCACAGAGATACATTTACCTATCACGTCTCTCAAAACTATATATATATATATATATTGCTTTGAGGGAATTATATATACTCTCTCTCGCTCTCGCTCTCACCCCCAATGAATCCAAACTCAATCGTGTCGATAAAAAAAATTCTCTAAAAAATGAAAAAAAAAAATCAGATTTTATTTTACTCAATTTTTTGAACTGATAAAAAACAAAAAATTTAATTAATTAATTAATAAATTAATAATAGGAATAATGTATTGTAGATAGATATATAATTTTTTGGTTGTAACACAAGTGACTGGCCAGGAAAAATGCGAGAGAATATACAAAGAGAGTAGTATAGATATAATAAATAAAGTGAGAAAGATAAAAATAAAGATGTACATAGAAAAATAGTGTAGGAGAGTGAGGAAGAGAAAGACAGGGGTGAGAGTGAAGGCAGAGAGAAAAAAAAAAAAAAAAAAAAAAGAGCAGAAATGAAAAACAGAGAAAAATGAGTGGAAACAAAGACGGGGATGGTGGAAGAGCAATCTCTTCTTTAGCTTGGGCCATTCAACCCCCTCTTTTGCTACCACCCTCTGATGGAACTATATATATATATATATACAGTATTGTATACCCTTTCTCTCTCTCTCTCTCTTTATAGTTGTATATATATATATATATATATTTTCTCTACGCTGTTGGCGACTACGCGCGCTCTCTCGCCTTCCATAAAAATAAAATTTCAATAAATCTCGTCGCGGTATATTCTGTGTGGGATTCAGAGGGCGGGCTACACTCTCATTGGAGGGTGATTCGCGACGGTTACCGCCTACTAACCCAATACACAGATATACATTTACGTGTATTATATATAAATGTGAATACATGGACTGATAGCGAGATGGATAGTGCACAAGTATAAGAGTAGATGCATGTGTGTGTGTATGTGTGTGTGTGTGTGTGTGTGTGTGTGTGTGTATAGGTCACGTTGGTTCATTCGTGTGCCCACTGCCAATATATATATCACACTATCTCTGTGTTTTATTTTTTGGTTTTTTATTTTTGTTGGTATTTCCTCTCATCCTCATCCTCCTCCTCCTCCTTCTCCCTCTCTCCCCTTATTTTTCGTACATTTATTCTGGTGGGTAAAGAGAAAAATTACTCTCTACCTCTACCAATTCATCTGTACACACACACATGTATATACATACGCGTAGACGCGTGCAATCGTGAACTTTTGTGTAACTAGAAATTTTTCAATATTTATATATATATTTATTTATTTATTTACGGTTTGGTATATTAATTTTGATTTTAATGTGAAAATTTTCAATTAAATTATCAAATTTGTAAATTTATTTTATATATATACATTTTTTTAATATTTTTATTTGATAAATAATGCAAATATTATTTCACTATTTTATGAATGATATCGAATAATTTGTAATATTTATCCGATTAATATTGAAATCCCTCGTGATATGAATCTGTGAAAAAAAAAGAAAAAAAAAATTACACAATTTGAAAAAAAAAAAATTTTTTTTACTCTTCATCCCACAATTTGCACAGTCATAAAATAATTTTTATAAATATTATGAATTAATAATAAAATTAATATTCGTGATGATATATTTACAAATATATTTATGATGATAATTGTGGGATAAATAACAGTAAAGATTCACAAAATTGTATGACTACGCTACTGAGAAAGCATCGAAGTCAAAGGATAGACGCGATTTAATATCACGCCCACTATACCCCAGAAGCATTTTGGTAGGAGTATCTATATAGTTGGTGGGGTAAGGTAAATATATATACGTATATGTGTGTGTGTGTGTGTGTGTGTACTTCGAAAGCGCGAGTGAGTTCGCAGCTTGTAAAGTTAAACGGCGTGAACGCGAGTGTAAACGACAAAGACAATACACATACACACACACACGGGGTGATCCAAAATATATGGGCGAGTGAGTGCGAACACAATATGTATATAGAATAAAGTTAAAGTGACTGTAGAGAACATAGAGTGGGGGAGTTTGGATATGGCAGCCAGACAGTTTGCCGTTTGCCTTCTTAACGCACGGTTCATCGTGTTCATTCTCGTGTTATTGTACTTTTAATTTTCAATATAATATTATTCAAATATTATTTTATATATGAATAAATAAATAAATAAATAAATAAATATATGTATAAAGATGTCAAAAAAAAATTAATTCATCAATTAATTATTTAATTTGAATTAATATTATTTGTGGAATTTAAAGTTATTCAAGTTGATATTAAAAGTGTTACGATTGAACGAAGATTGCCACGGGGTGTGCAGGAGTATTGCTCCTGGGGAGGCATGCTCAACAATATTTCCGCAGGAGCTTCCATTCATGGCATCACCGGTAAGTCAAGATTTATATTTTATTCATTTTATTATTTATTTTTTATCAATTTGTGTATTTTATAAATAATAATGAATTTTTTTATTTATTTTTTTTTTAATTCTTATCTAATTGAATTTGATAATTTATAATTTATTTCAATTTTATTGTATTTTGATGAAATAAAATTTTAATTGAGTGGCAATGAGAATTTAAATATTTAAAAAAAAAAAAAAAAAAAAAAAAAAAAAAATTGAGAGAATAAAAAATTTTCTATTGATATATTGTAATATAAAAATTTTGTGGCGCGTGTAAATATTATTCAGGTGTTGAGTATGCAGAAATAGACAAATTTATATTATTACATTTGATGTTTCGAGACGGAAGATCAAAGAAAACACACCGAATAATATTTTATTTATGTATACATGTGTATATGTATGTATATATATATATATATATAAATGTTTTTGTATTGTCTCACGTTTAGTAGATATAGTCTATATCATAAAGGCCCCCCCACACTCACACACACTCACACACAAATATTTATATATAAGCACGACCGCGTCATTTCAATAAATTCGTAATAAAATTATCAAACGTGGTCGGGTGATAAAAATAAAAAGAAAGATGAAATAAAAAAATAAAAAATAAAAATATTAAATACAATAAAAAATATAAAATGAACTTGAACATGAGTTTTTATGTAGTTATTATATAAATAGTTACATTTCATTCATAACGAAAAATGATTTTTCAATGATCACATACGTAATAATATTCATTGATCAAAGTCTTTGTGTGGTTTTTTAAACAAAAAAAAAAAAAAAATTTTTTTTTCATTCATTTTTTCATTTACACGATTTAATTTTAAATAAATCGCATTTTTATTTTTATTCCTCCCATTACGTAACTGTAATACATTCGACAAAGTACAAAAATATTACCATACTATTTCAAATATATTAATTCTTAATTTTATTTTACTTTTATTTTTGTTATAAATTTTTATAATTCGTGTGAATAGGATAAATATGTGTATGTCTATGTGCAATGTAGTTGATTGATATATTCATATTCTCATCCTCGTGTCTACGTGTCATCGCATTATCATCATCGTCGTCGTTGCCGTTGTCGTTGTGACCATCGTCGCCGTCGTACTTGTGATCGTCGTATACTCGTCATAATAATCGTTGTAGTGATATTTGCTCGCTTAGAAGCGCGGAGGCCAGTGACGATTCTCACACCTGAGTGCTAAGTGACCTGTGTTCGTCCCTCTCGCGCCACCGGTCGGCGCGCGGTCAGCTTCTGCTCCTATACAAATTCAAACTGTACACTGTGCGTCCGACGGGGTTGTATGAACTGCCGACATCGTCATCCATCCCAAAACAAGAAAAAAAAAAAAAAAAAAAAAAAAATATTTAAAAAAATAATAATAATAAAGAAACAAAAGAAAACGAAACAAAAAAAAAAGTTGACGATAAAATAATAATAATAATAATAATAATAAATGATGAGATTTTGTGCGCGAGAAGAATTTTGTGTGAGAATAAAATTGAGATGAAAAGGAAGAAAAAAAAAAAAAATTAAATAAATAAAAGATTTAAAAAAAAAAAAAAATAGTTGAATAAATATTGCAAGTGGTTTTTATCTTTTTATTGTTATTATTATTATTATATTTTTTTTTTTATATTTCGTTTTATTTATCTTAATATTATTTAGGAGCAAAAGATCTTCATGCACAAGAGCTGAAACACGAAAAATTGGACGGTGTCCTAGGAGCAAATCTGGGTGGAGGTTTATCTGTTGGTGGTGGACTGACACTTCATCAGGAATTAATTATGGGAATGCCTGGCACAGGTATAATTTATTTATTTATTTATTTATTTATTTATTTATTTATTTTTTTGTTTCACTGTCACTTTATAAATTTCAATTTAACAATTGATTTTTGTGGATAAAATTGATAAATTATATTGATAAATTTAATCGTTGAATTATTTATTCAGGAAGTGCAGTTGGAATTGGACATCAGGGTGATGATAAACCAATAAAACAAAAACGCCATCGTACGAGATTTACACCAGCACAATTAAATGAATTGGAAAGAAGTTTTGGTAAAACCCACTATCCCGATATATTTCTTAGGGAAGAAATTGCAATGAGAATTGGCCTCACTGAGAGTCGAGTTCAGGTGAGTTGTATTTACATTTCGATGTTAAATATTTATAATTAATTATTCATCAATTTTATTTCAATATAATTTTCATATTTTGGTCTATATCGTTATCTTAATCTTAAGATGGTGTTTAGTTAATGTATAGATATATTGTGTCAAGTCTTAGAATCAATTGTCACGGCCTACCGTTGGCTTTTGGTGGATTAAAGTGGAAACTTGGAGTTGTTAAGCCTTGAGCTTTCCACTGCGCATCGTCATGGGGTTCGAATGTTTGGTGTGATAGGTAAAGGCCGATTGAGCTGGTTAGTTAGTTAGTTGCTTGGTTGGTTGGTTGGTTGGTTGGTAAATTACGAGGGGCTATTTTGTTAAACTATTATATATATATATATTGTCTTTCTCAATTCGATACGTCTCTTGATGAAGGTATATTGAAGTTTACCAAAAAAAAAAAAAACCACACGATACAGACCATGTGGTTTATCTTCATTTCATTCATCAGTACTTGAATTATTAAATTCATTCTATCAATAAATTCTTTTATAATTGTAGATATTATTTTATTTCTCATCAAATAATGAGAAAAAAAAAAAAAAAATTAATATTTAATTATTCTAATTTTTTTTTAATTATTAAAATTAAAATTGATTATAGTAAAAAAAAAAAAATTTTAAGTTTCTTTTGGAAATTATTATTTTATCATTATATTCATTATTTTCAATTTTTTTTTTTTTTCTTTTTTTTTTTTTTCACTATTACTTCAAATACACAGGTGGGCTATATTGAAAAATTGATTTCACTCCACTTCGGTACATTGCATTTTTTATAAAGTCATTGAATAATACAGAAATTCATTTTTTGTTTTCTTCTTTCTATTATTTAGATAATACTACGTGATATTGAATCATTATATTATCATTAAAAAAAAAAATAAAAATCATTGCATAATTACTTGAAGGGATGAGTTGGGAAAAAAAAAAAGAAAAAAAAATTGTGACAGTACAAATATTTACCCTAGACAATTTTTCATCTCTCGAAAGGATTTCTACATATATATATGTATGTGTTTGTGTGTGTTTTAGCAACAGTAGAAAATACTTTGCGTGCTGTGGTTAATAGAAATTCATGAAATTTTTATTCGTAAAACTCAAAGCGTCAGTCAAGTCGAGCGCCAACCGCATATAAAGTAGTTCTCATCTACACATTTTTCCAAACACACACACACACACACACACCCCTACAGACTCAAACAAAAACTTATATTTATATATTTACATATAGAATAATATATATATATATAAATGTCTGAAGATTTTTTTTCTGTAACCAAAATAATGAGAAACGAGTTGACACAACATTTCACTTTTTCATATCATATCACTTGCATGAAAAAAGCTTTTTCACATTCATATTTCCATTCTGTCTTCTTTCATCTATATATTTTTCATTATTACTTTTTATTACACACAAACACACACACACACACACAATGTTGAATTTATAACTGTCATTGAATATTTATCTATATTTTTTCATTGAGTGATAAAAAAAATATATATATACAGTATAAAAATACAAAATGAATTCATTGTGTGTTGAGATAAAATAAAAAGAATTGAAGAACAATTTGATGGAACAAGGAACCTTTCACCGTTAGTATATATATTTGTATATTTACGGATGGTTGCTTGAGACATTAGTAGTGGAGAAGTTGCATTCACCATGGGAGAAGAAAACTATGTAAGGGTGAAGATTGAAGAGGAAATACAAAAAAAAAAAAAAAGTAAGATAGAGAAGAGTGGAAAAATAATAAAAAAAAAAAGGAATAAATATATAGTCGAGGGAGTGTAATTGAAAGAGGCCTTCCATCGGTGATGTAGAGAGGGGTGTAGGATATATCAGAACGGACGACGCACCGTTTCCAAGGGAACGTGCCGCGAGTACTTGCACTCAGAGGGTTTGCAAGCACCAATCCAATAGCGAGACCAGGAGCGCCGGCGCTATACGCAGTACCCAAACGCTATTGAGCGTCGGCTATCAAAGATTTCTTGAATTGGTATGGCGGTTGTTTTCATGTGAATATTTTCTATTTTAAATTTCAAATGGATTTTAAAAGATGATTTCAGTAGAGTTGTTGGATATTATATTTGTAAGAATTTAAATGTCACAATGATGAAAGAGGTGATGCATGCGAAAATAGACCAAGGGGGAACAAGAGTCGTGATAATATAAAAGGATAAAAAAAAAATTTTTTTTTTTTTACTTGACTTATATAACAAGTTTTATTTTATTTTATTATTATTTTTTTTTTTTGTTATAAATTGTCAGTTTTTATTCATAAATGTGAAATATGAAATTTATTATTTATTTACAATTCAATTTTTATATATATTATTTTTATAAATTCATAACGGCGAGTATTTTAAACGTTAATTCATCAAATAATTCATTCTTATATACACTTATGTGAAATCAATATTATTCAACGGAAATGACTAATTAAATTTTGGATATAGCACTTGTGAATCAATGATTTTTTTTTTTTTAGACATTTCACGAAAGGTGAATGTTCTCATTTCGTTTAGACATTTGTGACATTTATATAAATCAAAAAATTTATATATATATGAGTACAGATATATTGAAAGAAAGAAAACAAAAAAAAAAAAAAAAAGGAATAAATACGAAACAAACAAATATCTGGTTTTCTCAATTGTCAATTCAAAAATTTCCATCAATTTACCATGAGAGAGTCATAAGGTTTGTTGACTAAACTGAATTGTGAGGTAGTAATCGATAAAATTTCTCTCTAACAATATTATATTCTATTTTTATATCACATTGATTCAAACTCGTATTATTTCATTCTCAAATATATATCTATATTTGAATTGATATTAACATTATGAAATAGTGACATGTGCCGATAAATAAATTGACCAAAGAATTTTTGATATCACGAAGAAAGAATAGGGGAGAAAAAAAAATAAATAATAATAATTAACAATCCAATGAATGTTGATGAGTAGAATGAATAAAAAATAAATATTATAATTTTTTTTTTTTTCAATCTCATTAATTTTTCACGTATTCAAACGAGTCGCGTTTTTTATTTTTTTATTATTCCACTGCAATAATACAACAATAAATGCAATTATACGTATTTATATACGTTTAGTAATTGAGACAATGAGATACATTTGCAATTTTAAAAATAAAAAAAAAACAAACAAAAAAAAAAAATGTAAAAAAGTAAAAAATTCATTGTATTCCCATTGTTTCTAGTCACTTGAAATCTGTTGTGAATGAAACGTATATTTGCCGAAAAATTTGATTGCAATTGACTGCATACAGTCGATTTAAATTTAATTATAATTAAGTATCGATTAAAATTGCAATTGTCCAGTACGAAGTAGAATGCACTCTCGTAGCCAGTAGTATGGCCGTTAATGTCTGCTAACAGGGCATTTAAGTTAACTGCTCGTGGATGTGTAGGCGTTAGAGGCCAACTGTAACTGCGTCGTTTCTAGGCTGAAGGGTTCTCCATTTGATTATAACATTCGCGAGTTGGAAAATTTTATGGTATATACGACGACTGTACATTCACATATCCATACGTACATTTTATATTTCACATTAACATTTATATAATCCACCATTAAATTATATCATATATTTATATAGATTAACTATTTAAATTATTGATTATTAATTAATATTTATTTTTTAATATTTTATCTGATGTCAAATAATGTCAATGAATTGCAAAAAAAAATTTTATATCTACGAATGAGTGAAGAGAAATGAATTTATTTGGTGGGAAGATATAAATAATTTATTGGGGTTTATGGATCATTGGAGGTTTGATTTCTTTCTCTTGTATTTTTTTTTTTTTTTTTTTTTTTCTGCTACAATAGGGACGAAAAGTAGTAGAGACTCGTTGGCATATGGGCCAAAACATTGGCAGGATGATGATGACGATGGTGATGGTGGTGGTGGTTGTGAATACGTAGAGATATATATTGCAAGCACAATATCGCTCTTAAAGTATTCCCTAGAGTGCATAACTGATGGCAATGTCATTGTAACTGTCCACTGGGAGAAAGGAAAAAAAAAAAAAAAAAAATGAAACAAAATAAACAGGACCAAATGTAAGCATTGCTACATTGCAATTTTATGATAAAATATATTTTTTTTCTTTCCTAACATTGAAATATCATAAAATTATAAATTTAATAAATTCTTATTTTTTTTTCTCATAAAATAAATAAACAAAAAAAAAAAAATTTTTTTTTTACATTGTTAATTTATTGTTTGTCATGAAAAATAATAATAAAATTTCACAACACGATAAAATAAATAAATAAATGAAAATTCTAGTGTGGAAGGGAAGAATCAAGGTTTACTTTGAGCCGTGCAATGGCCCATGCATTTTAAGAGAGGGTGATTTTTAATGCGGTATAAATATGCATAGGCCATGATATTAGCTCTTACGTGTCGCGTCGTTGGAAAAAAAATATATAACAGTATATAATGCATGATAGTGAAGAGAAAGAGGGAGAATGGATTGGTATTTTTGGGATGAGTATAGCAGAGAAAGAAAAAAAATGAAAAGAAGTGGGGGAGAGAAGGAAAAATTTATATCAGTGGCAAGAGAAAAATATTTCTGGTGTGAGAGAATGTGAAAAAAAAAAAAAAAAAAACATTAAGGAAATAATATAGAGTGGGTGTGAAAGAGAGAAAGTAAGGGAGTGATTTCATAAAAGTGAGAAAAAAAAAAAGAGAAACTTTTTGGGGAGGAAGAGGTGCACAGTAGAGCAATGGAGACATAGAGGGTGACGAGAATGAGAAAGGTGGACGAGGAGGAGGACGACAAAAATATAAACTGAGAGTGGAAGTTTGTGGCATGAGAATGGTCCGAGGGTTGTGTGATCCAGAATGGGGATAATACTCAATGGATAAACTGTGTCGTCGCGGTCACCCAAGGGAACATCATTCGACGCCCATTTGGTTATGATGTCGTATCCAACCCCATTCCTGTGTATATATATATATATATAACTCATGTATACACACACACGTACGTGTAATGTGTTATATATATATTTGTATATCACATGTCACTACGACCCCTGCACAAATCTAACCAGATAACTAATCGCATTTATAAACATCGTTTGAATTTAATTCTCAGATTTTTATCATTATCTTCTGATATGTTTATATATATATATATATATATATATTTTTTTTTTTTTTTTCAATTGCACACATGTATTTTTTACTGTAATAATTTTTTTGTTTATTCTAAACGTTGTGAATTCACAGTTGAAAAAATTCAACACGTTGAATCTCAATGACGACGTGTTTACGTACATATGTTTATATATATATATATATATATTTATAAGGTTCGGGTTTAATTTGATGACGAGCATGGTGGTAGGGGGTTATATGGGCAAACGATATTGCCCAACGGTAGGAAATAATAATAAAACTATAAATGGATCAACTTTACGATGGGTAGAGATGGCGTTACCAGAAATGTATTTGTATATACGTATATATTGGTGATTTTATTTTATTTTTTTTTAATTTTTTTTTTTTTTTTTTTTTCTTTTTCTTTTTCTTTACAACGTTTGCATTTTTATTTTTATATACAGTTTGCATTTACGATCTACACTCTCGTTCATATACCCACATATATATTCACATTTACACTATCACATGTTTTTTTTTTTTTATCGTTAAGATCCATCAGCGATAATGGCATGTAAAAATTTCAATATTTTATTTAGAATTTTTTTTTTTTTTTTTGTGAAATTAATTTTTGAAAATTTCTTTCAACTATTCGTATAATTTATTTTATATTAAACATTTTTATTCTCATATTTTTTCTTAATATTTTTTATTTTTTATTTTTTATTATTATTTCTTTTTTTTTTTTTTTTTTTTTTTGACTTTTTGGTTTTATTACTACTCTTATCTCTCGGCTCAATCGATTATCGAGAGGGTAATTCAGTTGCTAATGATTGAACCATGAAACTTTTTCTATACTGGACGTACAACGTAATGTAACAAATATAGTTGAGTGTGATAGTGTGATGAAAAGAGTGAATGAGGGTAGAAAAGTGAGATGGGTACGAAAAAGAAGAAGAAGAACACGTCAGAAAGCAGTCGGTGGTCCAAAGAAGTAATGCGTCTTCGCCACCCTCCGACAGTGTCGTCGTCGTCGTCTTCGTCCAACCGCCATCATCAATCAGGCCTTTGCTCACTCTCCCGCGAGTTTATACAATATTTATTCTCATTAAATCACATCCACGTCACTGTAGACCCATAAAAAGAGACGAAGACAAAAAAAAAAATTGCAGAAGAGGGGAAGGGAAAGAAAAAATATGAAGAAAATAACTGTCTACTAATAGCAATATTTGTATTTTATATTTTATGATTTTTGTATATTTTCTTTTTTGTTTTAATTTCCTTCCCAATCTGTTGATTATTTGAAATATTTTTTTTGATAATATCAAAAAAATTAAATACAGTAGAATTTTATCCAATTTTATATTAAATTATTATTTTTTATTTTTATTATATAATAAAAAAAAATTAAAGAACAATCGATTGGAAATAAATAAGAAAAAAAAAAGAAAAGAAAAGAGCAAAAAAAAAAAAAAGAAAAAAAGAATTCGATGATCGCTCAATAGTAAAATAGAATCTACTGCTATATGTCTTGAATTCACTGTGTGAGAAGATCCCGCCGCTTGCGT
>OY987186.1:917500-1129847 GCA_963920625.1 Dinocampus coccinellae
TTTAATTTTTATTTCACTCGACTTTTTTTTTTTTTTTTTTCATTGTAGCCAACAATTTCAATTTGTTAGGCTCGAAAATATAATAATAAATATATTCAAAATGAGATAGTGGATAAATGAAAAAAAAATAATAATGATAATAATAATAAATAATAAATAAATTAAATAATTATAATAACATTTAATTAATAATAATTATAACGTTTAGTAATAATAATAAATAATGAATAATAATATAGAGAATGATAAAAAATATTCATTTAAAAATCAATGACTGATTTACGAGGCAGACGAATTTTTTTGTTTTTAATGCACGCTCAAAGTCTTTTTTTTTATTTCTGTTTTTTTTTTTTTTTTTTTGGATATTGAAAATGTTTTTGTTTAACAAAAAAAAATTTTTCTTCCTCTCCTCTATTATTTATTATTTGACGTTTAATTTTTCGATTTATTTTTCGGTATAACAAACAAAATGAACAATATAAATTTTATTTATATTTATCATTGATTATTTCAATAAACACATGCGATTAGCATTTATTATTATCTGATGAAATTCAAATGTTAAAAAATCAGATGGAAAATATTATGCAGTTGAACGGGTTTATTATACGACGAATTATCATTAATATTACATGCATAACAAGCGATAATGTAAATAAAGAGAAATTGCAATAAACAGAATACAACGTGTGATGATGAGAGGTGAATAGGAAAAAAAATGAATTGAGTGACAGAGTCAACGGTGAGAAAGAGTAGGCGAAAGAGAGAAAGAGAGGAAAAAAAATACAATGAAATTAGAAAAAAAAAAAAATAGTCAAATATAATCGCTATTTACTATTATTGTAAATTGTTTTCATTTAATTATTTAATGAATCAATTGTTTTTTAAAGTTATTTCAGATTAGTGACTTTGAAGACTTGAAATAAAAGCACATAATATCAGAAAGACCAAACCAAAATTGTTTAATGTTTACACAGGTACGTGTGTGGGCATATGTGTATGTGTGTATGTATGAATATGTATAGATGTGTGTTGACTCCCTTTGACATATTTCTAATGAAGCTAATGCATTAGCAGATGAAGAAAATGGTAAAAAAAAAAAAAAAAGAAAATGGAATGAGGGAGGACTAAAATTGCAATTATTATCATAATTAAATGTAGTGTATATTTGATTTATCGTGAATGAGAAAAGATAAAAAAATGTTTAGGAGTCAAGTTTAAAAATTAAAAAAATTAAACAGTATAGAGAGAGAATGATTTTGTATATAAAAATAAAATCTATACATTTATCGATAAATCTAATTATAAGCATCGATAGAATTATATACGATAAATTAAAAATTATTGAAGAATGCGAGATAGAGAGAGAGAGAGAGAGAGTAAATGGGAGTAAACTGGAAGAAAAAATTGAGAAAATTAAGAAAAAAAAGAAAAAAAAAATACGAGAATAAATAAATGAAACACGAGTATACTTCGACATTGTGATATTACGGGAGCGTTGGCACTTTTTTTTTTTGTGTCCTAAGCCATCGTCTCATTACGATATTACAAAAATGAATTAAATAAAGAGGGTAAAATGAGCGAATAATAAAAATAAAATAAAACAATTAATAAAGTAAATGGGGAGAGAAAAAAAAAAAAAAAAAACTGGCGATATTTAATGCTCCAATTGAAATGTATTCGCCATATGAAAATTGGATTATAATAGTTACGAATTTACTGGTAGATTCACGTAAAAATAATCTGATATCGTATAAAATAAATTTAGGCAGTTGTCGATGTATCATTACACGAACGTATACGATTTTTAAATGTACAAAAAAGAAAATGATTATAGTGTGGTGTAATAATTGTTTTATTACTTGATTAATTTTTGTCAACAGATTTTCTCCTCTTCAAAGTCATATAGAATTTATATTTTATTTTTGTTGGTTTGGTTTGTTTTTTCTTTCATTTAGCTAGACACGGCAGGGTGAAATTTTTAATTATCGTAATTTAGATAAAAATAATTGAAGATTTAAAATGAAAAAATTAAAAAAAAAAAATCCCTGTTAATAATGTGCAATTGTTAAGTCGTATCATTCAAATTTAATTAATAAAATTTTTCAATGGATAAAAACTGTCGAATGAGTAAACAATAGGAGTGAATTAATAAATTATCATTTTAATCGTTGTATAGTTGTGTATAGAGGTCAACTAAATGTATAAAAAAAAAAAAAAACAAAAAAAAACAAATAAATAATTATCGAAGTATTTGTACCATCATTTCGTTTACAATTTTATCTATTTTATGTTGTTGCTTTGTATATGTGATTCATCCATATAAATTTAATGAGAATAATGAAATATAATTTAGTAAAATTTTTACTTCGCGTATGTACTTTTAATATTATGTAGATACTTAGTATAATGAGATAATGAATTAGCCACTTGACATAATTTGTGTGCTTATCACTATCTGTCAGATATTATTTATTATTATCATTATTAATTTTTTTTTTATACTATTGTGTTTAAAATCGTATTATTGAGCGCAAATGGCAATAGAAAATTAAACTAATTATCATTAAAAATAATCTTACATTGAATATATCTTAATTGATGAATAATTAAATATATTCAACGGTACAAATTAAAATTTTTTTTTTCTTCTGTTTTATTCAAAATATACATTTTTCTTTTTTTATCGTCAAGTTCCAGATTATACGCATGAATAAATTCAACGATTATAATCAAACATTTGTTTTTATATATCATATTTGGGAAAGGGAAAAAAATATGTTTACCACTTAATTGTAATATTTATGAAAATATTACATTGTAAATATTAATATTGGATATGTAAGATGAAACTTTCATATATAAATATAGATATCACTACATATTCATTGGAACTGAATCAATATCTGGGGGAACAAATTTATAAATTAAGATGATTGAATTTTTCATTTATCATTTTTTTTTTTTTGTTTTACATACACGCAAATTTTTCCTCATCTTATCAATATTTTATTTATTTATTATTATAATTTTTTTTCTTTCTCTCAAATATTATCCCGAGATTTTATTAGAATTATATTATCAAACTGTCCTCCAAGTGTTCGTCATCTGATGTCTCGGGTTCTGTATTCAATTTACTAAAATCCTTTGTGTTTGGTCGCTTATCGAAGATTCGAAAACCCTTACTCTGTCGGGCTGTCAATAAACTTGATAATTTAAAATTATCATCTCTTTCATTTGGCCAATATCCTCTTCTTCGAACACTCAGCAAACAGCCTGGGTGAAAACAGAGTGTAAAAATAACCGATATATTACAAAATGGATGATCAAAAAATTCGAATTTTCGTTTGTGTAATCCTAGAGACAAATAAAAAACACTGAAAATACAAAATAATAATAATTATAAAATTTTTGAATTATTTTATATTTACATTGCACTAAAAATTACAAATACACATTTACAAAATAAATAAATAAGAAAAAAAGAAGAAAAAAAACATTATTGACAAACAAAAATTAACAAATTAATGTGAAAAATAATCATAATATAATAAAATAAAAATTCAGTGCGATAAGATTTATATAATTAAAACAGGTAAATATAAAAATTATATAATTTTCATATAATAAATCATCGGTGTCATGCAAAAATATACATATATATTTAAATAAATTTTTTCTACTCGACTAGTTTTATAAATTCAACGCTTGATTCATTCATTAACGAAAATCTACCTCTTTTTTGACATCTTGCAATAACTGCTGCTATCGCAACACACATTCCAATGAGTAATAGAGCACTGATAATGAGTGTCAATATTAATGTTGTCACATGGCCACGTGCTGATTTTTCAGTCATACTATTACGTTGATCTGTTGAAATGCGTGATGTATTGTGTAATAATTCTGTGGAATTACTCAGCTGTGATGTATTCACGGCCACTGTTATCTTTCGATCACTTCCTGTAAATAGAAGAAAAAAACTCAATTAAAAATTTAAATTTTTCCCATTGATTTCAACGATATTAATCATATGAATAAAATGAAATTTTAATTATAACCTCGTATAAATCGATAAATCACATGATTATTTAATTCTGGTACATATATCTCGGTTCCATGTATATTTAAAGCAATATCATGTGGTGCAATCATGTCATTATCAGGACCAAATTGTGACACAATATTACCAGTATTAATATCCATTACATATCCTCGAACATGAAATTTTGATGTATATGGATCATGTCCATTAACAATATAAAGATGTTCATTTGAATAAGCAATACCATAAATTTTTCCACCCAAAATAGGATTTTTATATTCTCTGTAAAATGAAATATTTTGTGTATGATAGCACAGGATTCTACCGTGTTCTCGATCGGCAACGTAAATAAAATTTAATTCTTCAGCAAGAGCCAATGAATGTGGTACTAGTAATGAATATGGTCCAATCTGATCACTTATCGGAGTTATTTGATGGCCAATCGTCAATATTCTTTCACCTTGACTATTAAATTTAATAATACGAGAATTACAATAGCCATCACTAACAAAAAAATCTCCATTTTTTGCAACAGCAACCGCAGTAGGTTTACAAAATTTTTCGTCATCATTTCCAGGTTGAAATGCTTCACCTAATATCAATGATGGTTTTAAAATACTGTTTGTAAATAAATTTTTGGTATCAACAATATATGTTTCTAATATCGCTTCATATTGTGATTGTTTCAGTTTATCCATATTTTTTTCAATATCTTCAGCATTAAATTTAAATACTTGGTGCATTGCCACATCAGTAATCCAATAATTTCCAATTGAATCAATTGTTAAACCATGTGGTAAATAAAACATATTTCGGCCCCATTCAACGATAATTTTACCATTTTTGTCAAATAATACAATTGTATTTTCTCTTATTGGTCCATTATTTATATCAAAAATATTATTTAAGTCAAATGTTCCTTTGCCCCAAATTCGTCCTCTTCGACTAAAAAGTGCAATATTCCCATCAAGATCAACATCAACAGCTGATAATTGACCAAAATTATAATTGGACATTACTCTATCCCATCTTCGATCCCATTTTATATCTACAATAATATTTAGTTGATACAAAATTTATATTGTATTTATTTACATTTAATTTATAAAGAAAAAAGAAAGAAAAAATATATTGATTACTCACTTGGATCCAATGTAGAAGAAATATTTATTTTACTCTGTTCAATACCTGAATAAATATCAGATAATCCTACATCTCTAAATGGTATGTTATCTCGAAGAAGATCATTGTTCGGATCATTTCGTTCTTTGTCATCATTTCCATCAGTATAATCAGTATCGGGAAATTTTATTTCTTCCAAGTGTGTTCTTCCATGCTAAATAAATAAAATCATATTATTATTATTATTATTTATTTTTTATTTATTCACACACTAAAAATATATTGATTAATATTTAAATTTTTGTCTACTAGAGAATTTTTGTTTCCACTTATTTTCAGTTTTTATACCTTCAAATTGAGAATATCCTGCGAATCACCCTTAACTACTATTGAAATTGTCAACAAAATCAATATGCAGCACAGAGTGCTGCTGTTGTCAGGTCGATTGTACGTCATCTTTATTCCCAAACTTCATCAGTACACACTCTGGATTTAGTAATAACAACCAGTTGATTCGTACACGTACAGAAAACAATTGTTACATATATATTTTCAATAATTATTTAAATATTTTGAAGCTTTAAAAAATATATTTTCATCGACTTTGCAGCATTATTGACACATTTGTCTATTTTATTTATAAACTCCGGAAATATTTAGAAATAAATTATCTTTATGAGTTGATAATCTACATGTATCAGTAAATAGTTGGAAAGAAAAACGAAATACAGCTGTTATAGTTCATATTATACTATATATATTTAATATATTTCCGTTTTGATCTAACCCACTCAAATTTCACATCAATTTCAATCACTTGTATTTAACAATAATATATTTTTCCAATTATTATTACACTGAATTATATTGAATTTTTAATTGAGCAACACTTACTATAATTTTGTTCTTTTTCTTTTTTTTTTTTTTTTTGGTACAATATACTGACAAATATTAAATTATAAAATATAATAAAACGTCACGATGTTGAATGTGTGGTGAAAATGACGCTATAACCACACTGTGAGCATGCACTACTCCATCAGGTAGCTCCTGATTCGTAGGAATTCGTTATACCAACCATAAAATATAATTGATTTTTTTTAAATTATGTAATTTTCCCGCGCTCCAACAGATGGAGGTGTCTTATTACAAGATGGATGAGTCAAATTTCACATAATCATACGTTAGTAAAACATAAAATTACGATTTATATCTCATAATTAATCGAGTGATTACAATTATTAAGGTGAATTATATAATATTTATCTTAATAATTAGTTTTTTGATATTAATTTCGAATTTTCGCGTTGAAAATTAATCGATCATTGATATATTTTGGTAAACTAAATATTATTTCTATCATCTGATGTTCAAATCAATTCCACTGTTCCTCAGTCTTCTATATAATCAATTTAATTGTTTATTTAAATTGTGGTTAATAATATATATTTAAATAAAAATGTACGTATTCATAATAGTTTATGTATAACGAAGATTTTTTTTTTTATTATTATTTTTTTTTTTCTTCAGATTTTATTCACGTAATAATTTCGTGTATTCTATGACAGAATTCGAAATCACAATTGAGTTTGAAATTCTCTTTTCAAACTTACGTTATAACTAGGTCGTTAAATTTCAAAGTAATATAGACATTCAGGATATACTATTCTCTCTTCTATTGAACTTTATATTATTCAATATTGATAATAGAATAAAAGAATATATCAATGGATTTATAATTTAATTTCTATGCTTAATTGTGGCAATAGTCTGTGGAACATGGCATTATTACATATACATTTGTTCACTTATTATGTGTTATTATCCAAATGAAATTTAAATATTTCATATTCCAACGATTCAAATAATTACAACGTTTCATATATTGAGAAAAGATAAACAATCGAAGAACAAGGCCAACAACCGTTTCAATTTAAATACTTGAGCTGTTAAGTAGAATGATAAAAGAATATAAAGATTCGCCTCAATTCGCACTTTTAAATTATTCGAATATTCCCTTTATTATTAGTATTATTATTATTTTCTATCATAGCATGATGAGTATGAAAGAAATAATAAATGTAATTGGATATATCAAGAATAATTATTCGATGATTTTTATATATAATTGTGTGCAATTAAAAATTTTTTATATTGATAATTGACATGAAAATGTACCGTGATACGTTTGGAATGTGTCGCCATGAAAATTCTAAGACACACTTAGCCATATCAAAAAAGTATTTTTATAATTTTTTTTTTGTTTTTTTTTTCGCTTTTTACTTTTTAATGGTAACGGTATATACGTCTTCGTGCACACGATAGAAGCACTCAAAAGATATCAAGTAAATGCTCTCTGCGGTAGTAATACACCGTTTATCAACTTGAGAAAAAAAAAAATTAATATATAAATAATAATAATAATAAATAAATAAATAAATAAATAAATGAGGAAGGCCAAAAGTTAATATATGAGTGGGGGTCCAGTGAGTCTCTCTCGAGAATTTAATCAAGTTTATACATGAATTATAAACAAATATGTGTGTGTGTTTATAGAATATAAATATTAAAGTTGATAATCACTGTGCGCCACTACTAACCACTTATACAAACATGCGGTACTATCCAAAAGTTCTTGAATACTAACAAGGGGGTCGTTTACAGTGAGGAGAGTCAATGGAGCTAGTTTGTATTTCATTCGTCCACTTAAACTATTATATATATATATATATATAATCCTCTCTATGTGACATTAAATGAATATTATTTTTTTTTTGTTTCCTTTTTGAGTTAAATAATCCGAAGGACAGTCATAATTTATTGTAAAAGTAGAAGCACATGCCCATGTGAATATTCTTGGTACATTTATGTACATTAATATATTGATTTTCTTCTCATTTTAGCTCTTTAATATAAAATCACAGTCATATATATATATATGTATATATATTTTTTCCTTTCATTTAAGCATGAAAATTATGACATCAATCGATAAATTATATTTTCCATCAACTAATAATATCCCACTTGTTCTATTTCGAAAAATAATATGTTACAAAAAAATATTTTTATTTTTGTAATGACACTAGTAATTATTAAATACATGGAATTGTATAAAAATGGAAATTTTGATGAATTGACGAATGGGAGATTGTCGTTATTAAAAAAAAAAAAAAAAAAAAAGAGTACAATGTATTATTGTTAAATTAATAATATGATGAAGAATTAAAAACTTTGATCGTTAATAAAGATGTGCTGTGGAGTTGTAGATTCACATATTATTCCATTAAATATCAACCGTGCATCGTTATAATCCATGAGCGTAATGTAATAGTTAGAGATATAGAAGATGAGTAGAAGTGAAAGAGGAAGAGGAAGTGGAAGTGGAAGTGGAAGCGTAGAATCCAAAAGCGAAATGTGGGTTAAATTCACAGAGTTCACGTTATTCCAGCGTGGGTTCTTAAACTCACCCCCTTCTGGCTCAGTCATACGGATGTGGCGAGTATCCAATGTGGGATGGGGGTGGATCGCCAGGTCGGGGGTTCAGCGGCCAAACGTATGGATATACAGAGATTACATATATATATATATATATATATATATATATGTGTGTGTGTGTGTAATACTAAAATGAGATAGTGAGCAAGAAGAAAATGCAAGAGAAAAAGAGGAAAGTCGTGGGGGGGTTGTGATGCGAATGGTTTGGCGGATGTTGTGAGTGAGGGAATGGCCGGGGGTATGTGGAATCGGTGGAAAACTCGACTACGCGATGTACGTGGTCTTGCTTGGCGGTCTGCCGATTTGGAAATATATAGTGCAAGTATAGATGAAATAGGGAAGAGTAAAAGAGAGCAAAGAGGGGATGGAGAATACACACACGACGCGACTTTGGTGCGAGAACGTTGGAGCCACACTGTCGCTATCATATAATATCGATCCATATTCTTCAATTGTATATATATATATATATATATAACAAAAGTATATATAATATTCGTATAAATACGAGTATAAAAATTATTTATTTATTTATTTTTCATCTTGTGATTGATAAATTGTCTATTGAGTGTTTATATATAAATAATTATCTATTTGTATTATTTTTAAAACTAGCGAAATTATATAAATCATCAATGACCCACTTAGTTAGATGTCTCAAGTGAAAAAATAAATAAATAAATAAATAAAAGGTATTGTAAATATAGCGAGGAAAATGTCGATCCCAATTAACCTGTGACCCGAATGATATTATATCGATTGTATACATCACGATCCAAGTCACTTTTACAACTTGAATATATATATTATATTTATTTCCTTCACTTTATATATATATATATATCAATAATATGATGTATTGTCTGAATTAAATGTCACGATTATCTCAAGTATCATATTTATATTATTAACTAACAAAAAAAAAAAAAAAAAATATTAAAAATATATTGAGAAAAATCATCTCAACTATTTAATTTCATTCAAAAAAAAAATCATATAATTTTTTAAATATTTTTTTCAGTAAACGTAAATAATAATTATTATTAATATAACAACGAATTATGCGAGATTAATTATTCACTCAAGATGATTTATCTAATATTTCCGTTTTTCATTTTTAATTTTAATTTTTTTCTTAAATTTTTTGTTGCAAATGTTCAAAGTTTAATGGCAGTTAGTGCATTCACTGACAGAGAATAGTTGTTTCACAGTGCGGTGGCGAATGAAAGAGTAGAAATACATATACTGTCGCACAAAATGCTAGAAATCAAGAAGGAGTTGAGAATGAAAAGAGTTTACTTGGTGATGCCTGAGGACAATATATATAGAATGAATACGGACGATCGTTTTGTTCCACCTGGGGGTGTTCTACAAAGACTTTACCTTCGAAGAAGGTACATACACACGTACACACAAATACGCAAATATATTTCTATCTACATCCGTATGTATATATATATTTACAGAGAAGGAGAGTGTAAGAGAGAAAGTTGAGTTTGAAAAAAAAAGAAGAGCAAAAAAAAAAAAAAAAAAAAGAGAATAAAGAAAGAAAGTGGAAGAATGAGCGACCTTGTATTCACGTTTTACCTCTTGCACTTACAATTTAGAAGATAAACAAAAAAAAAAGAGAAAAAAGAAGATATACATTTAACAAACTTTTTACGTTAGATAAATTTTAATAATTTAAACGTAAAACAACGATACACACAATGCAAGAAAATTATTGTTAAACATAATCACAGTGACATTATGGCTAAATAATTAAATAATAATTTATTGTATTTCATTTTTATTTTTTATATTAAATTTTTTTTTTTTTCTGTTACAGGTGAAATAATATTTAAATATCTATCAATATTGAGATGATTATTTCAATTTATGTATGGCCTTTTGATTAAAAATATTTTTTACGATTGTAAAATTTACAAGTGAAAAAAATTTATGAATGACGAATGAATATATAAATATATATTTTGCAAGGTGAGTTTATTGTATTTTACGAATATTTTACATATGTTGTTTCGATGTCAGAGGATATAAAGTTATATTGTGAGTGAATATGTGTGGGTGTGTGAGACTAATAATGCAGCGATAAATGTTGCTATTACGACTTCCGTTTTCTGCATGTGCTTACATATATATATATATCTGCATGCAAGTGTTACATGATTTTGCGTACAAAGAACAAAGAATCTCAAACGACTTCCATTACACACGTGGAAATATTCCACACCGGCAATATAATAACGTCGTGAAATTCGCAGTAGGAAGTGAAACAGAGAAAGAGAAATGTGCAGAGTGAGAGAGGATTGTTATGTTTGTACATACGACAATAATATATATATATATGTATATAAAAATTTTTTTTATATATAGTAAAAGATAACCTGTGATAATATTATCTTACAGGATTTATAGAGACCTCGTGTGCCAAAACAGCTGAACTATTTTTTATATCTGCACTAATTCCACATCTGAAAGAACAAAGAATAAGAAAAAAAGAAAAAAAAAAAAGAAAGAAAGTTCTTTCAATTTATTCATTTGTTAATAATTCTCATCACGATCAACTATATTTTTTATTTTATTGTTATTTCAGGTTTTCTTTGTAAAAAGAAAAAAAAACAGCAAAAAAAAAAAATTATGTGACCCTTGAGCTTTTTTTTTTTTTTTTTTTTTTTCTCTTCCGAGTACACAATCGCTTATCTCACCTCGTCTGTTTAAGAATCCTCTCCTCAATCCTGTACATATAATATATATAAATAAAAATTTTTAAATATAAACCGCCGAGAAAGTGTTATCTCGAGATTCTCAACAATTTTTCCGAGAACATGCAGGGAAGCTGGAGAATGTGCGGGCGCGTGAGAGTCTTGGCATCGTGTACGATAGTGCTTGCGTACGGTTTCACAAAAATAGAGACAGAGTGAGAATCTCCCCACAGGATTAACTTGAAAATTAATTAAACCGGGTGCGAAGAGGGCGGAAATGTCTACACTACTGCAATACATACAAGTGTGTGTGTATATATATAAAGTGTAACGTCTAAAGATAATTTTTTTTATCTTTTATTATTATTTATTTTATTTATTACTATTATTTATTATTTAGTTTTTTTTATTTTTATTTAATATACATTCGACTGGATATTAAATTGTATCACTACATGTACAAATTAATTTTTATTTCTCTATAATTTATTTTGATCTATACGAAAATTTTCTATATAAACAAAAAAAAAAAAAAAAAAAAATTTATTACATCTCAAAATATCTCTCTAAAAATAATTTGATAATTTTGTATTTGTATTTAATTTAAACCACACGACAGAATTAAATTCGATACAATCAAGAATACGTATTTGTTCAATGATAGCCCCACAAATATCCAACTACATTTGTATATATACATAAATACCATTGGATTTGACCACGTTCAACCCCCTCGAACTCTAGTGATTTTGCGGTGAAGCCACAACATATTTTCCTCGACCATCAGTCTCATTACTTCTATATACACATAAAAAATACAAAGACACGATTATACTCTCACTAAATAATTACGATACTATAATATTAGTAGTATGAAAAATTCGATTTTTTTTTTTTCTTTCTTCAACAGTAAATGTTACAGGTGTAAAAAACTTTGCAATTCAACCCTTTAAACCTGTCCATGAATCGTCATGTAAAATATATATATATATATATATATATTATATAAAAAGAGGGAAAATCCAATGTCTCGTTGTGAGAGAAATGTCGAGTGTGTATGTGTGTGTTTTTGTGTTCGCGCGCCTGCTCAGGTAATTTTGCAGTATTCACGTATATCTATTTAACTATATTAGAGTAAGACTGAAATAGAAATGAATAAGAGTATGTGAGAGAAATAGCAATAGAGAGGGAGAGATAGAGGGGAAGGATTATAGACGAGTGCCTATCTCTTCAGTGGCAACCCTCTCCCCACTCAACTTGCGCGCACTCTCGCAGTTTCTCTCGCTCAGCTCTATACTATACACACACACACATATATATACAATATAAGCGCCACCACCGTTCTTCCTCTCTCTCTCTCTCTCTCTCTCTCTCTCTCTCTCTTTCTCTTGCTACTCTCTACTCTATGTCAGGCGCTTTGCGACACGACGGTACACTCGCGCCGCGCACACCGACTCGACAACATCGGAGGGGGCAAGTTTTTCTATTACACTGTATTTCAATTATTTATTTATGCAATTGCAACACGATAATTCCACACGTCACTCGATCATTATTACACGCATTAAATAATATGTTATTTATGTATTGAGTGTTTTATTATTAATTATTATAATTAAATGTTATATTGTGCGCGTATATAAAAAAATTGATAAATAAATTTTTTTTTTTTTTTTGGTGTTCAGAAAAAATATTAAGTAGTGATAAAAAAAAAAAAAAAAAGAAAAAAAAAATAATAATAAATAAATAAATAAATAAATAAATAAATGAAAATTATTTGCTAAATAAAAAAAATGAGTAATTGAAGAGACTGAGATTTATTTTTTTTTCTTTTTATCTCAATATTTTTCTACCATATTCATTTCAATTTATTTATTCTGATATCTCTCGTTGATTTTTCCATTGATGTCCCACTAGGGAGGAAAAAAAAAAAATATATATATTGTGCATTTATCGTGAAAAGAATATTCGATTGTATAACGTTCACAGTGAAAACGTGAAACAATCCAAAACAATTTTATTTATTTTTATATTATTAATTCATATTGAATGTTATTGGTGGTTAACGTGTGTGTGTGTGTGTGTGTGTGTGTGTGCAATACAACGAAACTTGGTGATTTTTTTGTTTGTTTTGTTTACCCATGACAATTCGCACTCCGCTGTGAAAAATATTTAGAAAAAAAAATATATATATAAAGTTAATTTTTTTTTTCTATTTTTTTTTCTATTTTTTTTTGGTGTTTCATTTTAGTTTTCGTTATTATATCGGGACGTGAAATTTTACACACGTGCAACTTCAACTTTGACAATTTTTAGTTGCGTGAAATGTGGCACCACGAGCTTCATCCTGAAATTTGGTGAGTGATATTTATTTTTATTATATTAATTAAATATTTTTTTTATCATTTTCTCTGGCCAATATCTACATAATTTATGCAATTCAATAAAAATTGTAACGAGACAAGAATAATATAATGCACAACAATATTATCCAAGCATATAAAGTAATAAAGATATGGAAAAAATGAAATGTAAAGGGAAAAAAAAATAAAAAAATAAATAAACAACAGAAATTGTAAGGAAAATATTCAAAATAAAGTGGAAAAGAGAAAAAGAGAGACAGGAAGCAAACACGTATATGTTTATAGGATTATAATCCTCAATATATATATAAAAACAAATTGAGGTCGTATACAGATTGCGGGAACGTGCGCACTCGTGTCTCCTTTACATCCATGTGAGAATAATAAATCTATTCACCGATAACACATTTTATCGGCTCGTCTGTGCATATATATATATTTATAGTTGTCATTTCCTTTATTTAACCGTATAAAATACAGTATCACGTACAACCAAATACCAATCACAACAACAACAACAATAACAACAATAACAAAAACCACCCTCACAATCTTTAATATATTCAATCATTTTTCACGTGGCACGCAATAAAAAAAAAACAGAGCAAAAAAAAAAAAATTTATTTACATAAATTCAATTTTTTATTTTTTTATCTTTTTCCTCTCTACATACAATCGATTTTTATAATAATGAGCACATTTATTATATACGTGTGTGTGTATATATATATATAAATTTATACACGAATTTAGGTCACGATTATCACATTTTACATCCCTAAAATCTCATCCGACATTGCAATCACAATTTGTCGTATATACGTAACGCACAATCTGTGAAATTGACTCGTTGACATTTTCGGAATTCAACATCACTCATGCCCGCACGAGCTTCCCAACAACTCCAAACCTCTTTCCCAATTGCACCATCTCTCACCCTCATTCTTCTTCCACTACTATTACTACTACTACCACTACTATTACTAATACTACTACTACTACTACTATTACTACTTCGTCTTCTTCATCGTCTTCTTCTCTTCACCATCTAATTCTGCCTTCATCCCATTTTCCCCTCGTCGGCCAAACGATAATACTAGTGATGGTGATGGTTTTGTGTGTGGCATAGTGGTAGTAGTTGTGTAATGGTGGTAGGAGGAAATTGTCGCAGATCTCGTCGGCGACGTCAAGTCTCACGTCCTCAATTCAGCTCACGCCTCCGATAAGTCGTCGCGGCGTTTTCCAACGCAAACCGTGTCCTGACGACGGCGCGTCGCAGTTTCGTGCGCGTCATAAAACCTTCCATTCTTAACTTTCTATCTTCCTCTTGCTTCCACTTTCATACACGCACACACACACACACACACACATTTTTTTCTCTTTCTCATTCTCGTTTCTCTTCTCATGGGACTAACTACTATAGAGTAAGGGTAGAGAAGTTATGAAACAACCTCTGTATGTATGTACATGTGTGTTTGTGAGGGTGAATGGATGTGCATATAAATGTACAGCAACGCGTTGTATAAAATCAACTTTCATCCGATATTTAAATACATCACAACAATAAAATATAATTTTTAATAATATCTACAAATACAATATTAAATATATATAGGAAAAAAAAATATATATATATATTCAATACATTTTATTTTATTTTTTAATTATTATATTTATGATAATATTAAAAATATTAAATAAAGTGATCGTATTTTTTTACTCGTAATGAAAAAAAAAAAATAAAAAAAAAAAATCATGATAATAACTGTAGTCTACTTTAATCACTTGGAAAAAGCCACTTCTCACCTTCTTCTCACGCTCAAAAATAAATAATAATAATAATAATACCAAAAAAAAAGATGAAGATAAAGATGAAAACTTAATGTGAGCCTGTGATGCGTATACACACCCAACGCGATATTTCATTGCTGGTCAATTTTGCGAGTGGACGCGTTTCATTCTCTATCTCTTATTTTCATTCTACTGTATTTTTTTTTTTTTTTTTTCTTACTATTCCACTTCAATCCTGTTACCTGTACAACAAATGTAGGATTCCACAAAAGTCTGGTGGCGCGACGCCGGCCACCCCTTGCCGTGCGTGTCGCGCCTCCTATTGTCACGGATTTTTTTTTTTTTTCTCTCTCCCCACACTTTTAAAATTCCCACTGTACCGTATATATTTTTCTTTCGGTCAGATTCTCTGTGTTCAAAGTTGTGTCCTTTTTTTTTTTTTTTTTTTTTTTTTTCTTCCAATTATACCTGTGCCTTATGTATATGTATCTAAAAGATGTTCGACAATTTCTGTAGCACTGGCGGCGTTAAATGTGTCCGGTCGACAAGCGCATCTATGAAAATACACTTCCTTGTTATTCCCAATTTTTACGTTTTTTTTTATTTCTCTTTCCCCTCCTCTTTTCCTGTCTCATCTCTTGAGTTTTAGTACAAAGGGATGCGAATCGACGCGAAGCGAACCACTTGCCTCCTTTCAGGTATATAGAAAAATATATTTTTGGGTTATATATATATATATAACTAGTATAGTGAAAGGTCGAAAAAATATTTCTTGAAGAATTCCGTAGTGAGATCACCTGTTCTATTCGTATAATATACGCTCGTGTACGTATAAATGACGACGACCTTAGATCTAAATTGCGGGACATTTAACGAACGGAAGTGGCGGTTTTAGTTCTTATATTTAGAACTTTGACAATGTATATCTATATATAAAATATAAATGCGAGATAAAAGTGAACGAGGGTGTGAATAAGAGGGAAAAAAAAAAAAAAAAAAAAAAATGAAGAAAAGAGAAGGGAAAAAAAAATATTTCTCTCAGAGTGATAAGAGGGCGGGGACAAATTTATATGTATCTATCAATATACGCGTGTGTATGTGTGTGGATTTTTTTTTTTATTTTATTTTTCTCTCTCTCTCTCTCTTCTATTTCTTCGAAGTGTTTTCGTCAAAACGATTTAGTACCACCTGATGCGATAGTTAATTGCCGGAAACTTTTGTGTGTATTTATATCTATACGTGTGTGGCATTTACAACAAAAACCCCAAATTTCCCCTCTCATATACACACGCACACACACGCGCGCATACAGATATTTTAATTTAATATGCGTTATTATAAATATATTTATGCTAAATTGATTTATACAGTATTACTACTCGTCTCTATTTATTTCTTAATTTAGTTTTTTTTTTTAAAAAAAAAAAAAAAAGTATTTAATTTGCTCAATACTAAATATTTTTTATTGATATACTGATTATACTGAGATAATCCGGTTGCGGTTAATATAATAATTGGATTTAATGTTAAATATATTTATCATGTAAACGTGAGTAAATTATATATTCAAGTTAAATTATTATTTCAAAATTGTATTATGAAAAAATATTTTATATACAATCGAAAATTCCCACGTAATTATCTAAATAATTTTTTTTTAATATTTTTTTTTTTCCCATCTGCCGATACAAGTATTAATTATATAATTACCACAAAATGAAAAAGAAAAAAATTTTTAATCATAAAATTTATGATATGTCCAAAAAAAACAGAGAGAACGAGAGTCATTGAGAGAAAATAAAATCTTTACTTTTTTTTTTTTTTTTTTTTTTTTTTCTCTTAATCCTAATCCCATCTTTATATATAATTAATATAAGATACCACGTATAAAGTTATTAACGCCACGATGAGTTCATATAAAATTTTCTCATACATACATACATACATGCATATTTACGTAATTTACGTAGTATATATGAAAGTGAGAATTTAAAAGAACGTGAAATCTCTCGCTACAAAATTAGGGAATGAAAAAAAAAAAAAAACAAAAAATGTCCAAGTAAAAAGCAAAGAAAATTATCCCCACTTTTATTTAATCAAATCTATGATTTTTTTCCTTCATTACCTTGTAAATTTTTTTACTCATCACATCGAACAGAAAATATTGTCAATGTCACATTTGATGATTAACATGAAACAAAATAAAATACATATAATTATACTTGTAATTGCATTTTGACAATTTTCTTTAATTCTATAACAAAATTTTACGACAGATAAATACATATACATTTCAAATGATAAATTAAATATCTACACATATAATTGAACTTATATACGGTCATAATCAAAATCAATAATAATGAACAAATCGCTCTAGACGTCCTAGAATTGCATATACATAAATTATATCTATCAAATCAATTGAATAATATAAAATTGATTATTCAAGTAGTTATATTAAATATAAATTATTTATACATATATATATGTGAATGTGAGTATAGTATGCGTATGAATTTATTCTTGTGTAAGAAAATAATTCAAATGTTACGTGACTTTACACGATTTTACTTTGTATAAATGATGAGTCGACACTCTGAGAACGTATATTTCATATGTGTTCTGTATGCCACGTTATTATTCCTCGTTTCCGTACAAATTTCAATTGCCAACTTCATATCGATCCATTCAATTCTTCATGTATGTTATTTATGCATTTACATATGTATAATGTATGTTTCGTTTCTCTTCTCGTGCACATCATCAGTCGTCTAGAAACCACCACCACCATCATCATGAGCAAACTCCTATGCAATTAATTCTCTGACTCCATAGTGTAAGTTTAATACATGTGTATGTATACATACATACTTGTATATATAATTGATATACGTTCTATGTATATATTTATATGTGAATTGTTTTGTGTTAGGGATGAGAAAGAAAAACTGCGGTTTGTTACTGTCTTTTACTTTAGTTTAATTGTCTCTTCTATATTCACATCAAAATGTCAGTCAAACGTTACGATCACTTATTATTTTCTGGGATTAAATTTATTTGAAAAGTTAATTACATTATTTTTCACTTTATTTTCTACAATTATTGTACAATAGTTGATATTATTTATCATGATTTTTATATGATGTGAGAAAGTATAGACTGCAATTAATGAATTTTTTTATTTTTTAATTTAATGTTATAATCGAGTGATAAATGTAAAAATGTAAAAAAAAAAATTTATTCTTAATTTATTAATAATCATAGAAGAAAAATTATAAAATATGAATGATGATACAAAAAAAAAAAAAAAAAGCAGTAATTTTATTTTTATTTCATCTCACGCTATTATTGACCTCTCGTCAATATCATTATCTTTTTTTTTTTTTTTTTGCATGACTTTTATATATAAATGTATATACACATACACACACACACTTTTTCTTTCAGGGACGTGTAAATATAAATATATATTCTGTGTGATTATAATAATAAATTGAGAAGTCAATTATATATATATATATATATATGTATGTGTGTAGAAGTCCGATATTTTTGAATGAATGTAAATATAAATTTATTCCAGAGAAGAAGAAGTGAATTTTTTTTTTCCTTCTCCCATTTTTATATGCCTCATATTATTGTGTACAAAGGCACGTTCATAAATATAACACGCACAGTTGTGATATAAATATATATTGACACGCGTTAGAATTTTCAACGTGCACTCGAAAAAATAAAGCAGAAATTAGAGAAATAAAAAAATATATCTATATATATATTTTTTTAAAATACCCATTTTTATTTTATTTTATGATTTTTTTATTATTTTCTTTTTTTTTTTTTCCGTTCCTCATGCACAACTTTATTTCATGAATTTAAATAAAGAATAAATAAAAATAAAAAAATATTAAAAACTCATTAGACTGGCAAATATTTTTTATATAAACTCGTTTTTGTTCTACAAAAGAGTTTATTTTCATCATAGAAAAAAATTACACAAAAATTTAATCCAAATATTGAACAACAAACAAATGAATTTACCACAGTATATATTTACACAGTAATAACAATATATAGATATATATATATATATATATATGTACCTTTATATAATACAGGAAGCTGAGCAGTGTAAATTATCTCATGTGTGGGCGATAGTTCAACGACACAAATAAAATACCTGTCATTTTTAATGATTATTGAATTAGTAATTGTTTTTTTTTTCTTCTAGAAATTACTAATAATTTTTATCAATTTACATTTGATATTACAATACGTATAAAAATATTGATAAAAATATATCATGTGAAATATTTTATTTAATGAAATAATTAATCAATCGACAAATCACAGCGATTGTTTAATTTTCATATAAATATATTTAACTGATGATATTGAATACAAATAGTGCATTTGTATCTATAATACAAAATATAATCTCATGCCGATGTATTCTTGAATGAATAGATATTATTTAATGACGAATAATTAACTTTAATTAGGTATTACCGATATTACGAATATCAATTATTAATATTCAAGAGAATTAATTGACAAAATTCATCATACACATACAGATATGAATCAGAATAAAAATAAAAAATAAAATAAATATGTATATAAATATATTTCTATTATTATATATGTAATAATTAATTTTTCAATTAATTTTTTATTAATATTTTATAAAAAAACATAATCGTATTTTTTTCAAAATCACATATTTCAATATTTGAATTTTATTTATGAAACAATAAATATATATAAAAAACGGAAGTCAATAAAGAATTCCATCAAAAATAAATAATAGAATAATGAATAAATAAATACATAAATAAATGAATAACGAGTATAAATAGCAAAATTCATAAAATAATCGATAACGTTTATGAATTTCTCTTTATCGACTTGTATACCTGAACATTATTTCTATTACATGCAAATATCTATTGCATGTGCTTTTCAACCGGAAGTTATATTACCTTTCATCCCCATAATGTGGATGTATTATATATATATATATATAAATATACTCACACTTGAGTGTATGAGTTTACACACTCATAAAATACCCAACAGCTTTCATGTTGTAGTTACACAATATATACATTTTTATTATGAAAAAAAAAATAAAATATAAAAATAAATGACAAAAAAAAAAGAAGGGAAAAAAAATTAGTTGATAATAAAAATGGAGAAAGAAAAAAAAAAAAAAAAAAGATGAATAAATTCACGTAATACACAGCGAACGAAAATATTAACAAAACAACACACACACTCGCATATATTTGAGCAAATAAACACATGCAAAAGTTAAATTAAGTGAAATAAAAAATATATATATGTATAAATAAATAAATAAATTCAAACGTGTCAAATTTACCAAAGAATATTTTTCTGCGGATGAAAAATTATATAAATATACGAAGATCAAAAAATACTTGAGAAAACGGGTCGACCTCTTTTTTTTTTTTTTCCAAGTTTGTGCATGCAGAATTGAAAGAGTCTGACGTGGGGGACATCTGGAAGTTGAGGATGAGAGCGTAGAAATGAAAAAAAAAAAAAAAAAACAAACAACAATAATAAATAAATAAATAAATAAATAAAACGAAACAAAAAATAAGGAAATGCGCATAAATTTTTCATGAGTTTTCGGTCGAGTACCGCGCTCGTCAATCGAGGATAATCGAGCGTTCGCAACTCTCGTAACGTAATGTCGAATGACTTGATAGAGAAACGAAAGTGGGTGGAGACAGAATGGATAAAAACTGAAAAGGAGAAGAACAAGAATAAAAACCTTGTCTTCATTTGACCCGGTTTGGGGGAAAAAAAAAATATATATATATATTTTTTTTTCTCTTATTTTTCATCATCTGCTTCATCCAGTTCACTTTGCTAGGGGTTTCCCTTTCTCTACCTCCTTTTTTTTTCTTCCTCTTTTTTCTCTTTCTCCTTTCCCATCTTGTTCAAACCGCTACTCCTCTGACTCTTCTCATTTTTATCCTTAGCTAAGAATAAAAAACCGGATATTACATTGTGCTTATGTTGAAGTGGTGAGGAGATGGGGGCAAATGGGTCGGTATAGATGATTCCCTTCAATCGTTTTTATATATATACATATTTTTTTTTTTTCTATGTATATATAGATTTGCATCTGACAATTTTTCTTCTCTTGATTTATGCAACGATGCAAATGCAATTTCACTCATTGATTGGTGTCGTCATAAAAAATTTCTAGAGAAAGGGAAAAAAAAAAAACACTACGTCACTTTGATGTTATTGTATTTTTATATCGTAAAATATGACAAAAACGAAGGGAGAGAAAAAAAAAATTATAATAATAATAAATGAATATTTTTTGTATTTTATTTCATTTTGAGTTTATTTATTTTTGTTTCCTTTTGTTATTTTATCCTTTTTTTTTTTTTTTTTTCCATTTTTCCTCATTATTTTCTCTCGATTAACCTTTGAGTAAAGTGAATTAATTTACGAGGGAAAATTGTAACAAATATAAGATATAATTGTTTTCTCCGCAATTTATATTTTCATTGAATATTTATGTGATTATATTTATATATATATAGACCCATTATATAATTTTATATAAATTGATAAATTATGTATACACTGTATAAATTTTTATCATCAATAATTTCTAGATTTTTTTTTCATCTTCTCCTTCTTCTTCTTCAGCATTATCTGTTTTAATTTCAATTTTTTTTTTCTTCGTTCCGTAACTCCCAAGCCATTTTTTTTGTCAATTTCCCTTAGACAACTCGTTCTCGAATAAATTGCACGTTTTTTTATGTTATTTCGTGTTATTTCACTTCTTCGTCGCAGTAACTGTAAACACGGAAAATTACTGAATCAATATTTCGCATATACACATAAATAATATAAATCCGAAAAAAAAAAAAAATATATTTTAAATTAAACGATAATTTTTATTTTTATTTTAATTTTAAATCATTTAAATCCTGATTTTCCAATATTGCAAAAATATGCAAACCTATCTATATCTAAATATCGTATAATACCAATAAATATATGAATGTACAGATGAAAAAACATCCGTGTGATCGAATTGTTATCGAATGAAAAAAAAAAGAACAAAAAATATATATATTATAATAATAAAAAATAAACGAGAAAATAAATAACAGCTACGTCAAGTGTGTCGGATAGAGGATATTATTACGGCTCCAAGCAACCAAGAGTTTACACATAAACACACAAACACACTTACGTACATATATACACACACATTTGTTCAGATAAAAATACAAAAAGATAGATATAGACATGGTCGTACGCACACAGACAAACAAAAGTAAAGGGGCTAAGGCAAAAGCGGTAAACTCAATCCCCACTTCCATATTTCTGGTTTGCGCCGAACCGGAAGATACATCTAGATAAATGCGACGAAACGTGCTCCGTATATAGTTTTCAAATGTGATACTTTCAACCGCACAATATCTGATGTCATTTTTTGTTAACATTTGACTTTTTCCAAATTTTCGATCTTTTGTAATACAAAATATTATAAATTATTCTTGAGTACATTGTTATACGAATTAATTTTATTATTTTGTTTTGGTTATTTATTTATTTATTTATTTATTTATTTATTATTATTTATTTTTTTTTTTCCATTTCTTATTCGGTGATTTATCATGCCAGTTGATTTGATAAATGTACCGGGATAAAATTGACAAAATGATTGTGAATGAAGAAAAAAAAAAAGAAAAAAAATGTTTTTTTTTTTTTGTTTTCTTTCACGTTCTGCAACGTTGAGAAAATAGAGAATTGTAGAAAATCATTGGAATGAAGAGGAGCCCAGTGTTTCATTAGATGTAAACGTGAAGACAAAACTTTTTCATTTCTTTCTTCAACAAAATCGTAAAATAAACGTGATCGTACGATGTGAGCACAATTTCACCCTATACAATATGAGCAAAAAAAAAAGAAAAAAAGAAAATGAATAAAGAAATAAAAAAAATAAAAAAATAAAAACGACAACGACAACAAAACGAAATTATATATTTTCTCAGTTAAATTAATATTTTTTATTATTTGACTAATCGTAAAATTGATAATCAGATTTTTAATTTTATTAATAATTTTAATTATTTTATATTTTTTATTTATTTATTAATTTTTGTTTTTTCTCTTCCAAATCATTTTACATTAGCTATTGGACTATATTTTACATTATTATTGATAAATTGAGAATAATTTAATAAAATTTCACTTCAGAACAGAAAGAAAAAAAAAATAAAAAAATAACATAAAATAACAAGAATACCTCTCAAATTATTCTACTCTTTGAATTCAAACTGCACCACTTGCAATTCTAATTGAATTTAAAAAAAGTAAAAAAAAAACAAAAATTCGCTCTTTCATCTTTGTATAAACTTCATTAACGTATACATATATATTTATTCAATGGTGGATGGAGCCGTAACCAAATAGTATAAGTTGAAAAATATTTTTCTACAATTTCAATAAAATGCATTTATAAACTTCCTGTAATATCCCCACTATATGAATGCTCAAAGATTATAATTAAATACATCTATTTGTCAAACAAAAAAAATAATAATAAATAAAATAAATAAATAAGATAATTATCAATAAAATTCCATACATTTATTAATCATTCAAAATTATTATTACATTATTATCGTTATCTATTTATTTTTAATCTGTCAATTTTTTACATTGATATTTCAAATTTGCTCTACATCAAGTGGTTGCCAACATTCTACACATACCGAATTGTCATATACAACATAAACTACTTTACTAACCCCACCTTTACAATTCATAATTGTATAAAATACACAAACACAAACAGACACATACACACACACACACACACACATATATATCAATGTAAAATACAATTCAGTTTAGTCTGGGGTTCCGTTTTGTTTGCATTCTGATTGAGCCATTGTACAGAAGTAAATTGACATCCGAACTATAGAGAGTAGTACCCAAAGCTTTATGTTCACGTGTACGTTTCATACCCCGTTTCAATTCGGATACCCCTTAGCTATTTCTCTCTCGCACATCTTCCTCTATCTCTTCTCGTCCCCTCACAATTTAACCTCTCACTTTTGGTTGACAGGTCCATCATACGCATACAAAATCATCCTAAATAATATAAAATATATTTTATTTAATTTATTTATTATTATTTATTTTATTCTCTCTTACTGTTAATGTCACAACAAATGATATTATAAAGATGAAAATTTGAGGTTCAAAAAAAAAAAAAAAAAACCAGAGGAATAAATACAAACAAAAAAATTTATTTTCCTGTATAAACTTATCTCTTTCACTCTATCTTGGCCTGTATAAAATTCTCATGGGATACAAACAAACAAATACATACATAAGTATATATATATATATATATATATATAGTGGAACTGTAGTATCATAACAATGTTTTCACGGATGCTGTTGGAATACGAAACGCGTTTGCGATGAGAGAATATATATTGGGTGTGGTGGTAGTGGGGAGAAAACGAGTCGCGAGAATGCGAAAAGCGGTCTCGCGGGTATAACACGTGATGCCAAATCTTCTTCACCTCGTGCTTTGGCTTTCCTTTTTCGTGTCATCTTACTTGCATTTTCTCTATCTTATTCTCTCTTTATACTCTACTACTACTACTACTAGTACAGTAGCTACTGCTCTTACTATCCTGTCTCTTCAAGTACCCCGTGTCTGAGTTTACTTGTGTTCTATTATATATGTACATACTATATACACAGGTTGAGTTTATCGAACACTAGTGCAGGAACTGCAGCACACAATAATTTATCCCAGGAGAATATAACCTATGTATTAAAGGTCCTGAGATATACTTATATATGTATATATGTTCACGTAGATATACATAATCGATTTTATTTCTATAACCGCATTCAAGTATTTTTTTTTTTTATTTTATTATTTTTTTTTTTTTTTTTTTTTTTCTTTATACATATGTATTGTACGTAGTTTGAAAATATAATATATAGAATATGAAAATTGTGATTTCCGTGTATAAAAATCCATGATAAAATTGGAGAAATGATAAAAAATAACTAGGCAAAAAAAAAAAAAAAAAAAAAAAATATTAAGGAAGTAGCAAAAGAGGGAAAATATTTTATACAGAATTTTTCTTTTGCAATTCATATGAATCTTTTTCTTACTATTAATATTATTATTATTATTATTATTTTTTTAATGTATATTTTTCCTATTGCTCAGTTAAAATTGAATTAAGTTTTTTTTTGTCCTGTTTTTTTTTTCTTGTTCCTTCGTATATTTCTCATGTATAATGCTTACATTATAAAATTTCAATTGTGCTATATTTATATTGATAATTGAATTAATTTTGTGACGAGTAAAAATATGAAACGAAAAAAAAAAAAAATAATAACTAATATAATATAAACATTTTCTTTTATATTAAAGATGATGATGACACACCCGTAAAAATATGCGCGGGCGTACAATCATCGCACTGTGTCTCTGCTTTTATTCTGTATTTATTCATAGATACACATACATATATATAAATATTTGTGTGTAAATGCGTGTGGGTTGTGCAACTCGTGCACGTTATATTCAAGATGTAGACGCGATAACGAACTAATATGGGTTACCGACCAATCTGCATAATAATACTGAGCGTTATTGGTACGAGGATTTCTCACTTTCTCTCTCGCTTCACTCCCTCCTTCAGTCAAACTGCATACAGATTCAAAATTATTGCAGGAGAATGTATATATTGTTTGGATATTTGTGACTCACGCGATAAAACACGTGAGAATGATGGATTGACTGATTGAAAATTATTAATTTTACTACACGATCTCTAAGGCAAAAAAAAGAATTTTTTTAATTTCGTGTATTTAATAATTTTCAATTACATTGAAATTTTTTATTTTTTCCTCATATTTATTTTTATCTGATAAACTTGGGAAAATAAAAATTCAAATTTTATGAAAAAAAATAAAAATAAAAATTATTAATAATAAAAATCTAATGAATAAAAATATTTATAATTCAAACACGTGTTTTATTTTTGTCAATTATTTTCCATTCTATTTTTTTTTTTTGGTAGTGAATGCATATATATTTATTGGAGACAGCGTCAAAAGGGTGAATTCCAATTCTAGATGCAAACAATACGACTAAAGGGGCGTTGAAATGTCAGAGTGGTCGTTCCTGCTTGTGCGAAATACACGCGGCGCTTTATTAACGGCATTTAATTTGCACCAGGCGGTATGGAACATATTTATATATATATATATATATATATATATATATAGGTACATGAGTGCTTGAGAGAATGGGAGAGACCCAGGATCGCTAGAACATTTTGATGAAAGCCGAGTACATCACAGAGACTCAACTCTCATACACTCACACGACTCGTGCAAGTATATACATACACTAAAATGAAATATATACACCTCGAATCATAACTTGAATTTATGTGTATACTCTTTTGATACTGTCAACTTCAAATGATACTCATATATATAATAATTAAAAAAAAAAAAAAAAAAAACATCATCATCATCATCATCACCATCATCAATAACAAAATAACGAGTAATATTAAATTCATTCCTCATAATTCAAAAAGAATATTTGAAAAATATATAACAAACACAAAAATTTATGACCATAAATCAGAAAAAAAAAAAAGAAAAATCACAATAATAGTAGTAGTAATAAAAAAAAAAATAGAACAAAAGAATGATAATAATAATAGTAATAGAAATAAACTGTCCAAACCGTTGGATTGTGTTCATCTGGTGAACTCGGTCAACTGAATTTAGCAGAATCTGGTGGATCGAATATACACTACGTTTCGTTACGTATGTGACTCCTCATCTCCTTTCCCCTCCTCAAATCCTCTCCATCACACACTAAAAGGAAACAAAAAAACATAATAATAATAATAATGATAGTTAATAAAAAAACACGTGTAGATGTGTAGATAGTACGATACATATACAAAGTGATGTTCACTTGCATAGCGATCCATTTCACACGTGTATATATATTTTTATATATACATGAGTGTATCACCGAAGGTATTACTGCTGATATGAGCACGACGATGGACACATCAATGTGGAAAAGCTCGTGTGCTATAGGAGCAAGTAAAATTGTGTTTCGTATGTATCTCTGTGTGTGCGTGTGTGTGTGTGGAAATATTAACTACATTATATATATGTATATATGAATATGTATATAACTATTACTATTTGAACGGACGAACGTGTTGCTGTGGGATTTGTAAGTCGAAAGCGAACATGATTCGCGATATATCGCGTTATATTCTGTATGTGGATCATGTGTGGAGATGTGGTTTAGTTATAGGTCGATGAGCTTGTTATTTCTCCATGTATATGTATGTGTATTTATATATATAAATTTGTTAAAAAATTTATATACATGAATATAATATTAGATGAGAGGAATAAATTAATATTTCGATAAAATAGATTTAATTAATTATTGAATATAATAATAATTTTTAAATTATTATTTTTTTACTCTCAATTTTTTCAATAATAATTATTATTTATTTTCATCATTATGAATATATATATTTTTTTGTGTTTATTTGGATTTGATGTTTGTTGGGAAATGTGAGAAAAATTGATATGGAATTATTTGGGATAGATTTGACAAATGATAGGCATCACCGTTGTCTAGTGTATTTGTATATTTGAATAAAATTTGTAAAATTGTAGGACAAATGTCTTTCAACAGTCAGTGGAAAAAAGAACAATCGTGATTTTTTTCATTTTTTTGTTTTTGGATAAGACGAGATGGAATAAGAGACAGAATGAAAAAGAAAATGTCTATCATTGGGTGGATATATGTACAAAGTTGGTTGATAATAGGGGCGATGGGTAAAGAGAAGGATCTCTAAAGATCTTATATATCGTATACAAGTCCACACATTTGCCAAAACCCGTATTAACAGTGAGATGATCACCATTACTTTACCAACTCAATGGTTGCAATGGTTTGGGGTTAATGTTAGCTGGTGTAACACACTACTGACTACGGAAAAACCAACGACGACTAAACAAACTTTAACTTCTCTATGTTGCGATGGAAAAGAGAAGAAGAAGAAGAAAAAAAAAAAAAAAAACGTGTGAGAGAATGAACGAGAGGAGTCGAATAAATAGGAAAAAGAAGGGAGAGAGGACAGGAGTGAGTGTGTGTGAGTGTACAAGACATTGGGAAAAAGAGAGAGGTAACTCGGAGCTGTTGAACTGTGAAAAGCGAACGACCAACTACTTCGTTTTATCCCAAAACATTTTCCGGAATGTTGGACGAAAATGAGTGGCAAGAAATAAACAAAAAAAAAAGAAATAAAAAATATAATATGTAAAAAATAAATGTGAAGAGTGTGAGAAAAATCATTTTGAATTCATTCAATTTCTGTTTTCATTTTTTTTTTTTTTCTCTTCTTTTTTTTTTGTGTGTGAGCTTTGCATTTGGAATTTTTTCAAATATCCAGTTTGTATTTTGCACATTTATATATTTATAAATTTTTATTTGACCGATGAAATTTTAATGATTCAATTATTTTTTATCTGTCAATCAAATGACCATTGGCCTGAAAATATTGAATAAATTATTCAGGAATCTATTAATTCATGGGCGAGCGTGATCTGTCGAATTTTCCTATTTAACTATATCTAACAGTCATCCAGGCAAATTATCTAGCTGCAGAGCGTTTGATTTCAACTGTATATATACAGAGTTATGTTGGCGTAGAATTGTTGCCTGAAGCTTCGTCAACTTCTGCTACTGTTGAGAATGCATGAATTGTCAACACACCCCCTTACACACGTGCACTCACACACACACACACGCTCCAGTGAAATTTGTATAATTTTAAATTTTTAGAATATTAAACAATATATAAATATACATAAATCGTAACATTTCATTATTTTTTGTACAACTACGTGAGAAAAATTTGTATTGATTAATGAAAATTAAAAAAAAAATGAATAAAAAACTTTAAAAAAAAAAAAAAAGAAAAAAAAATCCTCATGGCATACTCGTTGATGCTTCATGTCGTTTCGCTCTTTCTCTCAAACCATTGCAATCAATATCATCATTCTTCTCTTTTCCACTCTGGATTTTTAATTGGGTCTATTGGTAAAAACTTTGCCAGTTGCCGCAACGCGGCCAACTTCACTACCTCCAGTGAATTCATCGACGAATAGTCAGCCAGAAGAGAAATAGGTATACCTATTCTACTTGTTCTCTCGTTACCTTTCTCTTTGGTTTTTTTTTTTTTTTTTTTTTCTCTTTCACTGTTTTTTCTACTACTGCTCCATTCCTCTTTCTTTTATTCTTCTTCGTTGCTTTTGTTTGCAGTTTTTTTTTCCTAATTCCTTTAGATTTTTTTTTTTTTTTTTTTTTTTATTCGTCATTTTATTTTACTGTCCTCATTTTTACACTTTTTCTTCAGTACACCCTCAGGCAATTCGCCACCGCACGTGACACACTCAAATACATACCAATGACATTAATTACGACATGAAAAATTTAAAAGTGATTATTATTATATTTCTCCTTTCATTTTATTATATTTTTTTTGTTTTGTTTTGTTTTTTTTTTTTGTTTTTTTGGGGTTGTGAGATTGTCATTCGTAACGCGGCGTTTAATTATAACTCAGTGTGCAATGGTGGTAAAAGGAACGGTGTGTTACGGTTGTAAAACTCGTGAAACAACCAAATGAAAGTTATAATTATCAGTCAAATGACTACAGTTACTACTACTACTGTTCTTGCACACCATTATTGCACGTGGTGAAAAAAAAAAAAAAATAAATAAATAAATAAACATTAACAGCATACGCAGATACAAACACTAAAAATGCGAAACAAATTGTTTTCACGATATAATTTTTAAGTATACACAAAAAAAAATAAAAAAAAAAGTTAAATATCAAGTTAGTGAGAATTTTTTATTTATTTCAATTCTTTAAATACGAGTTGGAAATTATTTTTTGTTGTAAATTTTTTTTTTTAATATATTATTTATTATTATTTTTATTATATTTTTTTTTTTTTTTGTATACATATATTACAATGTGAAAATGTAGGAAATAATTTTTTTTTACCGAAACATCGCGAATCTTTGATGAGTATTTAAATCATTTGCTTATTTCAGTGGCTTTCAGTGACACAAATAGAGTGTATATATTAACGTTAACCTTCCGACATTGTACTAACTGGAACGAAATTTGTCCCAAGGGGCATTGAGTCTCGTACAATCCCCGTAACTTTATCCAAGAAACGATATATAATATTAAACCTTCAAGCTCACGTCGTTTATATTTCCCTTCGTATTTGCAAGAAGAAAATTTTTAACTTAATAAATTCTTCGTTATCTAAAGTATTGATTTTTTCTTTTGTTTTTTTCTTTTATCTTTCAAAATTACTGGCACTGTGTCCAAAAATATTTGTATATGTGTGTACATTCATACATTATGTATACTAGTATATGTAAAAATAGACGGTACTTGGCACTTTTGCAAGAGTGCAATGGTCGACAGTTACTCATAAAGTCCAAACGCGTCCTCCCAGAATACTAAATGCCATTTGGCAAAACCTTACGATTGTCCAAAGTTATTTCTACTCCACCCATATCCACAAACACACCCACACATGAATATACATATATATACATTCACATAAAAACGAATATGTTGATGTGATATTTTTTTTTTTTGGCAAGAACATGTTAAATTTACAATAAATGGAATGAAAAATAATTGATTATTTATACGAGAAAATTTTCAATTACTCGTCGATTTTAAAATAAATTTATCTCATTCAATTAATAATAATACAATGATAATTTTTATTTTAAAGAGTAAAAAAAAAAAAGACAAATTTATTTAAACAATTGCCATGAAAATTTTCATATAAAATTTTCAATTTTTAAATCACATATTATTATTTTTTTATTATTATTCATAATTTCAATTATAATGTATGTAAAAATTTGTCGGGATTTTTTTTTTTTTTTTTTTTCATTATTTTTTCTATTCAATTTTATTCATTGATTTCAATTGTAAATATTGGTATGGATTTTTTCTTTCTTTCTTTTTTTTTTTAAACTAAAGTTTGCATATTCCACGATTTTATGTCGGGTGAAACTTTAAATTTCATTAAGTCTGTAACGAGGTAGGCAATTTTTTACCTCAATGCTCTTGCGTTCATCGTCAACGTAACATTGTTCATTGGTATACGTGTATATAACCATTATCGTTAAATTTGTCGTGCGACAATTAATGCGAAAGCATAATAATAATAATATTGAAGCCACAACTTGACACGCGTTTGTAATATCCAAGGAATTAGTGAACATAATTATATTTACGCATGACAAACATTAACAAAAATATACACAATTATATTTTTTTATTTCAATTAAATATTAATTTATATTTTTATTTATAAAACAAGCAAGAAAAAAATATTTTTTTTTTTTGCTCAATTTATATACAATGAAATTACAAAATTTTTTTTTGACATTTTTTAATGAAAAAAAAAAAAAAAAAAAAAAAAGAAATGATTTTAATTATTCATTTCAATTATAAATCCATATTGCATAAATCATGTGAATGATATTTATAAAATTCATAAATAGAGTGATAAAATGAATTCCATTAAAATATATAATCATCTTGGATATTTACTCTCATGTCCACATGAATATTTATATTTTTCAACTTGATAAAATATGTAATGACACACGTATTTTCCAAGAATTTTTTACTCTAGTGTGATGATAAACATTAATGATATATTTTTAATTTTTTTTTTTTTTTTTGTTACAGAAATGTTACATCTTTCAACACGTAATGCAGAATAATTCATCGGTCAAAATGCACTTTTTCATCTTGACGGTATGTAGAAAAAAAATAAATAAAAATAATAATAATAAAAAATTTTTAATGTGTAGGATCAATAATTAATTTAACGTCACAGTAGATATAGTTGGAATCTGCAACGACATTTGGTGTGTTGTGTGTGTGTGTGTGTGTGTGTGTGTGGCGTAGCAATTATCGTGAACTGAAATTAGAGCGTGCCAGGGATTTTCTGAGGGAAATCCATTATCGGCCCAATATCAAAACTGATCGTTGAGTTTCCATAAAATAAAAGGCACAACCCTATCCACCTGATCACATTTTATATACTCAATATAATGAAATCCCGTTGCGCAATTTAACATCAATCAAACAGATCGCGATGTGTTTGGTGGTGGACATATTTTTTTTTGTTTTTTTTTTTCACAGGAATCTTTATCTAAAAATGAATAAATACATGTCTGTCAATGCCAACATCCCTGGTATTATTAAATCTAGATGTGCACATTGACATCGCGGTTGCATCATTCACAAATCGTTGATTTCATTTCATCTATACGCGCAGTTGAAATAACAAACAAAATAAAAAGGAGTAAAGAACCCCCGAGAACAATAGAAAATACCGAGAGGTAGAAAAAAAATAATAATAATAAATGAACAAACAAACAAACAAACAGAAAAAAAAAATTTCACAAATCCTCGCAATATTCGTTGATAAAACATTTTGGTACGTCGCATTTGAAATAAAAAATAAAAAAATATTACAATAAAAATCGAATAATTATTGTGACGCCTAAAATAGTACAGGGACGCCATCGTGTGAGGGCGCACGCGAATACCACTAATGTTATATGGATGGTATGAAATAAGAGAGTTGAAGGAGGATAAAAGCGACTCAAGAGGGATTGCGAAGCGACTGGTTACATCATCCGATACGGGACTCAAGGGAAGACGCGGCGACGATGCTGTTCACCTCATGCCTCCAAGCCACGTAGACAATTCATTTGTCGTAGAAATTCTATTCATTTTTCTTTTCCTTTTTGGTTTTTTTTTTTCTCAGTGTTCGCCAGAGACTTTACTCGTATCTTCTGTATGAGTTACGTGAAGAAGATGGAAAAAATGAATGTCAAAAAAATTATATAGATATACAGATGGATATAATTATTGATGATCATATATTATTCTCAGATAATCCTCAGTTTTACGTGAATAAAATGGAAAAAAAAAAAAAAAAAAAAGTTGACTAATTTCTATAAGACAAAAAAGAAAAAAATTATAATTTATATTGGTATATGTTAATATATCAGTATAACAACAGCAACCAACAACAATGTAGAATAATTTGTAATCGTTTGTCAACGGAAATTATTCAACATAAATATAAACTAACTACCGTCTTATTTAAATGAAGTCAACCAACCCTACCAACATTCTATAATCTTAGAAAACGAATTGTCCACACTGAAACTTTGTCCTCGTACAAACCTCTTTGAAATATTGACTCGCTGTTCTTGCTCTTCGCTTTCTCTACCTCATCTTGTACTTTATTTTCTGTATTATTTTTTTTTTCTTTTTCTTTTTTTTTTCTCTTCACGTGCTATTCATAATACTACGTGAAAATACATCCCTATTTATACACATAACGACGCCACTAAGTAATCCTCTTTGAACAATTCATCAAACCCACCCTCTTTACCCCACATTTACCATGACGATAAGAAACTTTCTTTCTTTCTTTCTTTCTTTCTTTCTTTCTTCTTTCCTTCTTTTCTTTCTTACCTCTCACTTGTTTTTCTTTTTTTTTTTTTTTTTTCTTCTATATTTTTATTGATATTTTTATTTCACTCCACTTGATAAAACCAAGTATCATACAATTTCATCATGTATACGAAATTTTTATTTACATTATCATGATTGACTTTAATCTAGAGAAGATAGTAAAAAAAATAAAAAAAATTTTTTTTTGTTTTTTGTTTTTTTTTTTTTGCATTATCATAATTTTTTTTTCTCTCTCTCTCTGCATGAAATTTGATATAGTGGGCACAATTTTCTATATCACATTGTTCAACATTCAATATCATGCTCATTCAATATCAAATATCGAAAAATAAAATGGCATATAGCGTTCACTTTTATTGTTCACATACCACAGTCTGTCCATAATCGACCGCATTCTACTCATTTTTATTATTATAAATACTGAAATTATTATTATTATTATTATTATTATTATTATTATTATTATTATGATTACTCTATAGGGTGAAGTACTAAAATTCACATTGCGAAGTAAAGTACACATTTTTTTCATATTATTTGTGTGAAGTAGAACTATATATATTGAGTGGCTATATGCATATATGTATATATGTTTGATGTGTGTGTGTGTAAATATATATAACTATTTTTCAGTCTTTAGCGCACTTGTGCAACCAGTTGGTCGATCTTATTACAGCCACGGTAACTTCTCGAGTCTAGTGTAAATGGGAGTGTAAAAAGTTTAGCGACAAATTCATTTCAAGTTTTTTTTTCTTTCTTTTTTTTTTTTTTTTTAAATACTTTTTTTTCTCTGGTGAAATGAAAGTAGTTGAAAGAATCGACAAATTGTCGTGTGAGCATTGGGACTTCTCAATACATATACATATATATATTTGTGATAATAAATTTTATCTCATGTTTATTTTTCTTCGTATAAAGAAAAATGTGCTTTGACAGCAATAATAATTTTTGTAAATATTTCAATTTCTACAATTTTTTTTTTTTTTTTCTCTCCCCGTTTTTCCCTGTGATTTCTTTAATGTGATAAAATAAAATAGGAAGAAATGTGAAGTGAAAAAAATTTTATGTATGTATATATATATATATAATAATAATAAATAATAATAATAAAATGGCTCTTAACATTTTGACGAGGGTGATGGTTGGTTTAAGACATTCGCCCTCGAGAATTTTCACCCTCCATTGTATTTTCCCATGCCAAAAATCGGGAGTCCCCACAACCATCCTCACATTATACATCCTTTTATCTACCACGTCTACACTTTGCCCTCTTTTATTCCCTGCCACCCTCTTATTCACTCTATGAATACGTATATCCGGAGTTTTTGGCGCCAGGATGGCTGATATTACACTGCATTATATCTATATTTATATGGATAGACACATTTGACTGTCGAGGTTACGTAGCGAAAAAAAAAAAAGAAAAAAGAGTGAGGTCAAAACACGATGAATGTAATGCAAGACGATAGGGAACAATTAGATTCGTATGCCAGAATATATATAAAAGAATATAGTGAAAGAAAAATAAAAATTGTGAGGAGAAATAAAGAGTGGGAGAAATTGTGAGTGAGGAAAATTCATTGCAAACGATGGTGAAGATGTCAAAATGAAAGAGTGATATAGAGAAAAAGAAAAATATGAAATAAATCCTTGAGTCATTCGTTGAGATGAAAATGAAACATGATGTTATGTGTTTGCAAAAAATTTGTTTCAGTGGAAAAAAGGAATAAAAAAAAAAAAAAAAAAAAAGAGGAATAAAAATAAATATGGATAATGATGAATATATTTTTCAAATATAATCTGACAAATGTTGATGAGTGAAAAAGAAAAATAATAATGAATGAAAGCAGAATAAAATTATTCGCGATAATTAAAATTACACGTTGACTTTTTTTTTTTCTTTCTTTTACATTTTATACTTTATAAATGTGAAATATATATTTTTATTATTCAATATTTATTTATATACGTAAAATGACTTGACAATAATTATTAAAAAAAAAATAATAAATAAATAAATAAATAAATAAAGAAAGAAAAGGAAAGAAATAGTAATAGTATACTAGAGAATTGAAAAATTATTCATTGATATTTATCTTTGAAAATTTCAATCACACGCACGTGTGATTGATTCTCCCAACTAATTTATTATTCATCAAATTACCACTTAAATTACAATTAAAATAGCTCATTAAACTCAACTAAACCCACTACCATATAATAATTCATACATAAAACTCAGTAATATTCAACGTACCACTTACATTATCAATAAAATATATACAATTACCATTTACTTCTATTTCACATAAATTGTACACGACACACACGATATATATCTATATAACTAGATGCAGAAAATTTTGCACGAATTACTAAACCAATGTTGATATATTCTACCATTAGAAATGCAATTCGATGTTCATTTCAAGCCCATGGGATAAACATCACACAATTTCGGGTATATACAATCGCTTCTGCGCATCACTTGGATAGAAACTCATTTCCAAACTTGTGCTTGAGACAGAATATATAGTTATAACATAATATATATATATATCGATCTGCAATTGAGCGGTACCAGCCGGTTGGGTGCAACGAAACTCGTGTTGTCGTCACGAGAACGTCAAAAGATATCCTGAACTTCCATCAGTTTTGATAGGCATTTGCAAAATTGTTTACGAAGACTTTAGTAATCCACAACTAAATGAAAAAGTTGATATGAAAGAGACAAGAAAAAAAATAGAAAAAAAATAATAATAATAATAATGTAAATTTATAAAATGAAATATATAAACAGAAAAAAAAAAATAGTCGTATTTTTTTTTTTTTTTCTACAACAAAAAATATGAAATCAATAATAAAAATATTATTTATTATAATAATAATCGTGTGTGTTGCTACTGTTGATGGATAAAAGTTATTTAATTTTGTAAAATATAAATGTAAAAAGAAAAAATTGACAGATGTGTTAGGCAGTTATTGGAATAATGTTTGCTGTGTGGTGGGTGTAGATGATGAAGAGTAATGTGAAAAAGTAGATAAAAATAAGATATAAAACAAGACAATGAGAATGGGAATTGTGAGACGATGGTAGTAGTGAGAGGGGATAAGAGGAGATGGGGAGAAAAAGAAACTGCAGCACAATGACACAAGTTTCCTGCAATATTCTTTGGTTTTCGATGTGCAAAGACCCCCGGATGCAAGATACGACTTGCGACGCCACCGTGGCGCCTTAAAATTTATTTTTCTCATGATGCACATTTTCCATTCCACTTTTTCTTCTCTCTATTCTTTCTGTGAAATAGTAACGAGTGCAGATGATTTTTATTATTATTATTACTATTATTTTTTTTATATATATTATAGAGAATATATACGAATGTTGTTTTAAAGATTTAATATTTTACTGTTACAAATTGAATATGGATATTTTTCATTCCTTTTTTTTTTTTACCTCGAGAAAAAAAAGAATGAAATAATTCCGATATATTTTGTGAAATTCAAGTGGATAAAAACGATAGTGACTCGTTTAATTAAGTGACAAAAACTCGTTCAACTTCATTTATTTTATTATCGATATTAATATATATATATATATTTGCATATTTTACTTTATTTTATCCTGTAAAATCTAAAGTTTTTTCTAGTGATTATACAATCAAGTAAAATGGATGAAAAAAAAAAAAAAAATAATAAAAGTGGGTTTTTAATGCAATACTGGTAAAATATTATCAGCAATATCATTTAATTAATTGAATCAATAATGAAATAGTTTGGTTGATTGGGAATTTGTTGTTGCTGTTTTTTTTTTGTTTTTTTTTTTAATTGATAGATAACGAATTTAGCGAATGCAAAACCAGAAGAGTAAAAGCAAAAGGAAGAGAGGTGGAAGGTACAGATAGAATATAAAATGAAAGGAAGTTGTTGGAAATGAAATAGTAAAAATGAAATTGTGCAAGTGACGCTAAAAAAAAAAAAGTTAACTTCATTACTGTTCCAATGAATTTTACAACTAAAAGTGGTAAAAGGTCGAAAAAAGGTTAAGGGCTAGTGCAAATGTGAGAGTAAAAAAATAAAAAAAAGAAGAAGAAGAAGAAGAAGAAGAAGAAAAATTCCTGAGCGGAATTCATTTGGTATATAATGTTGGTAACACGGTGTGTAAAAGTGTGGAAGAAAAAAAAAGAAAAAACACATTAAATAAAAAATAAAAAAAAATGAACGATCTTGTCACTTGAGGGGGCCCCGACACACACGATAAAATCCAGTGAAACGATTCTCAGGGGCATCCACTTTACCCAGTTATTCTCATCCTCACTCTCATCAAACAACTAATTCTCTACATATAATTCAAATAGCTCCTTATTCTCTATTTAAAACTCATCATTGGCTTACCATTAGTTTTTTTTTTTTTTTTTTTTTTTTTTTTCCTCAGACAAATTATTTCATCGACAATTTTATTATTAATTAATTCAGGTATAAATTTTTTTTCTCTCAATATTCATATCTGGTCAATAAGTGAATTGAATATAAATATATATATTTATATTAAAAAAAAAAAAAAAAGTCAATCAGTAGGTCATTGACGATGAAGATAAATCGGAATGCGCTGAGAGAAATTTAAATTGGACACACGTGCCGAGATCATTTTCGATTCCTATCGGATCAGTAGTGGTGGACTTGGTGATACTTATAGTCATACTGTACGATGAAGAATAAATCAGAGGTGGGACATGGAGAAATGTTTGCTCAGCTAAATGGAAGAGGGAGAAAGGGTCAAATAGGGTAGATGAATTTCGTGATCGCGCAAGTATTACCCCTCTTTTAGCGTCTGAATAAATAAATAAATAAACGAATATTTCAAAAAAGTGACGTTTTTTTTCTTCTTCTTCTTCTTCTTCTTCAAAATTGATATATTTATAAAAATAATATTGAATGAAAAGATGAAGAAAATGATTTAAAAAGAAAAAAAAAAAATAGGACAAGACAATAAAATTTTATATAATTTATCGAAATATTTCAAATGATTTTCATTGGTATTGCAACTTTTTTTTCGTTTTTACTATTCTCATAATTTTTTTTTTTTTTTTTCATTCAACATTCAAACATTTATTATTATTATAAATATAATTTAATTGATAATAATATTCTTGAGTAGAATCTAGAGTTTGTACGATCGAAAATTCTTTCCCTGTACCTTCTATTATCTTCATGGAATATTCGGATTATCACATAATATTCTAGTGAAATGATAATTGCATTTATTCACCCACCAACTCCCTACTACTCCCACTTCCCCTCTCTTTACCAATTTCACCTCATCTTCCATCTTCCTTTATTCGTATATCTGATAGCTGCTTAGCCATTATCAGATTGCACACTTAATTAATTCATAATTGAAATGATGATGAAGAATTTTATATCTTCACCATCTTGACAATTAAAAAAAATTTTTTTTTTCTTCTACACAATTTCAACCGCATATTAATTTCATAAATATTATTATCAAAATTATTGTTGTCATTTTTATTCATAAAAAAAAAAAAAAAAAAACAAAAATTTAAACAAAAAAATTTTTTTTGAAATTATTATTTTTTTTTTCCATTATAAACACTGAATTATCGAATTGTGATTGATTGATTTATAATTTATAATATTCAATATTTTAATGTATAATTAAATATTTAATTATTATTATTATTATTATATATTGAAATTAATTAATTGATGGAATGACATGAAATGTTGCTAATAGAAACGTTTGATAGTCAAAGTGTAGGATTGAGTATCACTCGACACCGAGCCAATTGGACATTTGCCACATATTCAAATCTGTCAAAGCACGTATATCTATATTTATTTGAATGTGAATGCGTGTATCTACAAATTATATTTTATTCCAACTCTCGCCCATCTTCTATGGTATTATTGTGAAATATCAAAGAACATTTGGCAAAAGTGTGTAGAACAATATTTCAATAATTTTAATTCTTTCACACAAGTACAGGATTAAAATATACGAGTGATATCTATTTAATTAATTACTTTATTATTATTATTATTATTTATTTTTTTCCATAACTTTTCAAGAATATAAATATTAAAAAATTACGTCTAACAATAAACAAAGAAAAAACAACAACAAAAAAATATGATTTTTCAAATGTAATAATATATAAATAATTTTAAATAATAAATAATAATACGATAATATGTAAATTTAAGTGTTGGAATAAGTTGCTATGCACTTTACGCAAGTGGTTTTGCGGTTTTTGAAACGTCATGAGCTCACCGAAAAAACCCGTTAAGGCATCACAAAGACTGTGTGTAACCATTTAAACATTTCAACTTCAACACACCGTATATATTTATTTCTCCTGCATTCTCTGTCTATTTCACATTTACTCATATTTTTTTTTTTTTTTTTTTCATATATTTTATTATTATTATTATTATTGTTATTATTTATTTATTTTTCTTTCATATATACATCAAATTACAATTGCCATTTGTATATATATATATATATATATATAAGTTTAAATACCGAGTGGAAAGCCTTTGGGGGGAATATATGTATATGTGATTCTCATCGTCTCTCATTCTCATTTGTACTTTATATATACTTTGGTTATACATATAACCGTGAAGAATACAGTGCTGTGCCTCTTTTACTCTTGCTTTATTCCTCTCAATCCCTCACTCTCTCACCGCTAAGTCAAACCGCGAGGCTTCAATAGCGCCGACGCACCTGCATATTAGGGATCCTAATGAAAGAATCCGCAATAAATCAGAGTCGAGTGGGAGGCGGTGCCGTTTTACGCGTGACCCAGCACATTCATTCAACCGCACGAGAATGAACTTCCCAATTTTTTTTTTTGTTTTTTTTTCTTTCGTCTTCTCTCTCTTCGTTTAAAAAATATTATTTTATTTTATTTTTTTTTTTTTCTCGTCTATTTCTTCTTCTTCTTTTGCCTATTTGAATTTCTGTTTAGAAGTTTTCAAGTAAAAATTTTTTGCTGATATATATAAATTTTTTTTTTTTCTTTATGTTAATATAAAATTATTTCAATAGTTATATTTTTTTGTTTAAACAAAAAATAATATTTTTTTTTTTTCTCTTCTCTCATTTTTTCAGAATATTTTATCAGCTGGTGAAAATTATCTATGCAATATCCAGTTGACATATTTACTTGCTTTTTAATTTTTTATTCCTCTCACTCTTATGCTCTTCTTCATTCCCTCTATCTCTCTCTCTCTCTCTCTCTGTCTCTCTCTCTCTGTCTGTCTGTCTCTCAAGTTCTTCTGTTATACGCTGCAATTATCTTATGCAAAGGTCTATTATCCGCCAGTGACGCATGTCTCCACAACTATACGGGTGAGACAAGCGAATAAGGGAACGGATTCTGTCAGTGTCAGACACGTGTCTCATTGTGGCTCGTCGACGCCCCTATAAACCATCGATTTCAACGGATTGCAATTCCACTACAGATCAATAGACATGTATATACGCATCTCAATTATTCAATAGATATATATGTGCATTGTCTATAAGAAGACTCTCACCTGCTCGAGATATATATATATATATATATATTTTTTTTTTCTTTTTATTCGACTTGAAAATTATGTACAAACTCGTGTATGAAAAATAGAACAAACAAACAAACAAAAAAACAAAAGAGAAAAAAATAAATTGAGAAATGTGAATAGAAGGAATTTTTTTATTTCCTTTTCCTCTTTATTATCATCGACAATTGTTTTATTTTGATGCAGGTATTTGTTGGATAAAATATAACCTGACATGATAAATCTTTGTGAAAAAAAAAAAAAATAATAAAAATAAAAAAATACACGTAATCGTGATGTATATACAACGCAGAATTAAATGTAAACTGAGAAATCATCTCGGATTTCATTCCTATATAAACCGTCAAATTATAATGCACCCGCATAAAAAAAAAAAAAAAATATTAATTTATAATATTTATTTATTGTCTTGGTAATTAGAATTGAGTATTGTTATTGTTGATATAAAATTTTCGACAAAGATTGAGAAAAACAAAAAACAAAAAAAAAAATAGATTATACTATTTGAATGATAAAAAAAATTTTAAAATAAAAAAAAAATCGTGAGAAAAAGTGTGAGATATACATAAGAAGGAAAAATATTGGAATTCTCCAGATAAAATTCTCTTTCTTTTCCAGCTAGATTTCCCTAATGTCCTGGCACCTTTCACTGTATATACAGATATATATGTATACATGCATGTATATACATGTACGTCGTAGTGTGAGCTTGCCATTGCATGTGTCATTTCTTTAAGATAAATTTTTCTTGCATCTGGTTAAAATGAAGCGCAAGATGAGAAAATGCAATGCGAAAAATAGATTTAATAATAATAATAATAATAATAATAATAATAATAAAATAGATGAGAAAAATAAAATAAAAATGACAGATTGAACTTAAAATATCAGAATGAAAATTGAATACGTAATATTAATAGTAAAGGAAGAGGAGGGAAAAAAAAAAAAATTATTTGAATTTTATAGCAATACATTTGAATGTAAGTACAAATGTTGAGCAAGGCAATATTTAAAATGAGAGTAGAAAAGAAAAAAAAAAAAATGTAAATTGTACTGATGGAAAAGAAAAAAAAGAGAGAAAAAAAAAATAACAAAAAAAAAAAAATACGATAATAAAATAAAATAAGTGGAGTATTTCATCGTGAAATTTTAGCGATTACAGGGGTGAGGGTGTATGAGAAAACGATGACGAAATGGTGGTGTATACGATATATATATTATATATGTATATATTTATCTTACATTTTTTTCCTCTATTTTTTTCTCTTTCCCTTTTGGCGAATGCCATAATCGAGAAGCAACGGAGATGAGGTCGATTGGTTCGGGTAATTCTGTTGGGTCGCGCATTTTGATGGCTTCAGGCGTGTGCGCTCTCTACAAAATTGTCCTGACACACATACATAAATATATATATATATATATATATATACAACATAAATGTGTGTGATAGTGATGTCATTTTTAAAGGGAGGGGGAAAGAAAAAAAAATGAGATTTACCGAAAATCGATAAGAATATATGAAACTGAGCCTTTTTTATATTTATTATTATTGTTAGTATTTTTTTTTTGTTTTTTTTTTTTTTGTTTATTTACTATTTCTTTGAAATGGTAAGGAAAAAAAATATTGAATACTGATCAGTATCTACAATTAAATTATCACGAGTAAAAATCATTTGGATAAAAAGTAAAATTTTATATTTTTTTATTTTTATTTATATTAATTGCTGTATTAATTATTATTATTATTTTTTTTTATTATTTTTTATTATAAATTTAATAGATTTACGTTAAATATTATTGATAAAATATTTTTCAAATAAATATCAAAGTATTTTATTTCAATTATCAATTATTTATCCAATAATTTTTCTTATTTCACAAATAAATTTGTACACAGACTTGTAAATAGTTATATTGTTTAAAACAATGCCATAGTAAATTTAGATAATCCTGTGGATTCTGAATGGATTAAATGGGTAGAATATATATATATAGTAATATGTATAAGAGGATATATATACTCTTAGAGCACAGATGTTTGATGATTATGAACGCCATGCCCAATATTAATATAATGTAACAGTCTATAAACCATTTTGTAGAGAATATGAATCACTGACACAGGCAAGTAATTTATTTCATACGTTGGAATTTCATACAATAATGAAAGGAAAAGAAAAAAAAGAAAAAAAGAAAAAAAAAAAAAACTTGAAATATAATATAATAATTTAATCTAATTTTTTTTTTCTTCAATTTTTTATTTCTTATTTGGTGACAATAAAAATACTGGGTAGACAATGAAAGTAAGAGAACTTTTTGCATTAACTTGAATTTGACGAAAAAAAAATTTATAGAATAATAATGATAATAAGAAGAAGAAAAAGAAGGAAAATATGAGTGTATAAAATTTATTTGTGTTCAAAATTCCAATATTGAATCATTCAAATGTGGAAATCCGGGGCGTGTCAATAAATTCACATTGACGTTTCACGATAAAAAAAAAAGAAAAAAAAAAAAAAAAAAACATTTCGATTATTCAATTATTTGCCGACGAGTTTGAAATTCCCAAATCACGAAAATCAATTCAATACGTAAATGGCAATTGCATTGTTATCCATTTATATACATACGTATATATTGTATGTAAATATTATCCACCAATTTTATACTTTTAATTTACAATAAACAAATTCATAAAATTGAAAAATAACATGGGATTTATAATAACAATCAAACTCACATTTAATTATATTAAAACATCCAGTGTAAATAAAAAAATATCATTACTCTCAATTCATTTTTTATTTCTTATTATTATTGTTTTTTTGTTTTTTTTTTTTCGTTTTTGGGTTTTTTCGTAATTACTACAGTTACAATGAATAGTTTATTGTTAGATACGGGACTTCGTGTTTGCGAATGGAACACGTGTATCTGTACTGGTATAATCTGATACTATTTATAATAAAGTACCGAGTTTCACACTGCAATATATACATATATATATATATATATATATATATATATATAAAGACTAGAAATTATATATATTGTATGATGCAGTAAGAGAAGTTTATTTATTAACCGTGAGCGGATGTAACCATCGCAATAAAAATTGCATTTGTCCTGTATCTAAAATGTATTACTATATTTTTACTTTATAATTCATTTTTTTTTTTTTATTTTTATTTATTTTTTGTTTTTGTTGGTTTTAAACCACCACCCACTTAATATTTAAAACATCAATTACGATAGAGTATACACTTGGTACGTATAAACTACAATATAAATTACATTGTAATTGTAAAATACGTAATGTTATAAATTCATTTTTAACTCTAATAAAAAAAAATTAAAAAAAAAAAAATAATAATAATATGAAAATATAAAAACAACGCATTGTTCATTTTCAACAAAGTAAAATTTTTTTTTCAATTAATTGAGAAAATATAGACGTTGAAATTAAAAAATACCCAATAATTTATATTTTATTATAATAATGATTAATAAATTATGAATAATTTAAGTAAATATATATAAATTTAAATTGAATAAAAATATATTACTGATAAATAGGTTAATAAAATGATTAATGAGACGAAAAAAAAAGTAAACCTAAAAGAATCTTTGTTTTTTTTTTTTTTTCTTCTTTTCTTCTTTCTTCTTTAAGTGACGGAATTTCATGATAATGGTATAAAGAAGCATACACAGACCGGCACTGGCCTATCATGTTGAAAAAATCGAAAAGCAATTTATTCAAAGGCAATAGCTTGACTTGTGCTCATAGCGTTTGTTCATCGCATCTTTGCTTATCCGATTGCGTTACTACAACGAATTATTTTTTCCCAGACTTTATTTTATATATCCACACACATACACGTACAGTACTTGATATATATTTCACTGACTTTTTAAATTACCTCGACTATCAACCAATTGTCTTCACACCAATTTCACTCAATTCATTTTCTCTTTGCTTATTTTTTTTTTTTTCTCTTCTACCATTTTTTTCTTTTTTTCATCTATATAAATTTTTTTTTTTTTTTTTTTTTTTTTTTTTCTTTATTTTATTTGATTTCATTTTGATTCTTGTCTAACTGTAATCTTTTACCTGTGATAATATCCAATAAATTAATCGATCCACGATACCTTCCTGTGTTTAAACCATCTAATTGGTCAATAAAATTTGCTTCTACCATTTTTTTATATGTAAGTAATATATATATTCATGTGTTTTGTATACGTGTGTTGGTGCAACCCTCACCGCGGGTTACAATTCTCAATAATTTATGATGTTCATCCCACTGTTGAGACCACCGCGACCGCTTATACAAGTCATTTTGATATTTATTTTATTTTTATTTTCTCTTTTTATTTTTATTATTATTATTATTTTTTTTTTTCTTCTTTACAAATTTTAATACAGATATTTATTATTTCTTCATAGTTTTAATATAACATCAGTAACTTAATGTCTAGTGTCAAGTGCATCGAAATACACACACACAAATACATTTGTATAATCTGAAAAAAAAAAAAAAAAAAAAAAAAAAATCATTAAATATCTCATTATGTACGTGGTAATGTGATCGTATCGAGGGTTGAAACAAACAAAAAATTAATATACATATGTAGATTTTCATATATATATTTTTTTTTTTTTCAACACGCTCTGTCACGTGAGAAATGAGAACGAAGTTAAAAACAATTTAATCCAACATTTTATCATATAATCTGATTTAATTTGATGTTTGACCTGACGTATCCATTAATTTTTGAATAAAGATAAAATTTCAAAGATTAAATATGAGTATATTTATTATTCAATCGATACAATAAATGATATGAATTGAAATTTTCTATTATATTTGTTGGTATTCACGGGTGGTCTTTAACACAACCCTCTTTACATAGATAAATATATTGTTGAAAAAAAAAAAAAAAAATCCCGGGATGAATTTTATATAAATAGATATCATATACGCATTTTTTTTTTTCTTTTTCTTTTTCTTTTAAGGCGTTACAGAATAATGATTTTTAATATATGTGTCGATGTTGAACACATCAACATCATTTTGTTTCTCAACTCACTCTTTTATGTACTTTCAATCTCACATCCAACGAACTGCCTACCTCTCCTCCCTCTTGTTTCTTTATTATTATTATTATTATTATTATTATTATTATTTATTTTTTTTTTCTTACGCGCCAGGTATATATATTTATACATATATATGTGTTATGTTATACATGGGCACGACAGATCGCACCCAAGATTTCTATCTTAGGCTTTTACGATATTCTCATGTGTGACGTTTTCGAATATAAAAAAGAAGAATTATTGACGATGAAATGACTTTTACAGAGCACTTCCGTGATTTTTTTTTTTTTTTTTTTTTTTTTCTCTTTAGTTGCATACCATTGATGTGATTTTCCAATCTTGAAATACCACGTGAAAGAAGGAAAAGCAATAAAATTATTATAATGAAAAAAAAAAAAAAAAAAAATGAAAAAGAACAAGAAGAAGAAATGATTGTATAGATGTAAAAGAATTTCACTTGGGTTTCGTGATAATTTCGATATTTCTTTTTATTTCTTATTGTGTCTCATCTCTATTGTTTTTTTTTTCTTTCTTTTTTTTTTTTTTTTGTCATCATCTTCACTTCTGTATTTTTATTCCGAATGTTTTTATTTTATTATTATTATTATTGTTATTTTCTTTTTTTTTTTTCCTTTTGAAATTTGCACTAAATTTTCATCTAAATGGGCACAATGTGTGAATGGAAATAAAATGCAAATATCCAATTAGTTTAAGGCAAATACGAGTCATTGTATAACTGGCATTTATTATTATTATTATTTTTTTTTTTCTTTCAATTTATTTATTTACATTATTATTTCCCATTGATATATAATTTTTTTTTTTTTTTTTTTTCTTTATATTATTATATTTATTTGAAGTCATATAATATAATATTATTTATAAATGAAAAAAAATTGTATAAGTAAAAAAAATTTATTTTTTATTTTTATAATCAAATATGGTGGTGTTTATTGTATAAATCTTGAGTTTAGATTTTTCTTTTTTTTTTTTTCTCTTTTTTTTTTGTATCTTGTAATAGCATGAATACCAAGCAAAATCCATACGACTTCACGTTCTGTTTAGTTTTTGGTGGGTTATCCCAGGGTTTGTATCCGTCGCACATAAATTCACTCGTTGAAATCCGCCCAATGGCCAATGTCGAAAAATATACTGGTTTGCCTTTTTGACTTTTGACCTTCGCGTGCAACTACAACAATATATATAAATATATGACCGCAATTCTACTTTCAAACATACAAACACTTACCCATACATGAAAAAATATTTATATATGATTATTTAATTACATAAAATGTATAAAAATAAAAAAAATAATAAATGAATAAAATATTGATCAAATCTCATTTTTTTTTTTTTTTTGTTTTTTTTTTCATTTATCCTAAATTCACAAATTAAAATTTCACCTGACAAAAACGCAGAATACTACTACTGTATACGTATATAAATCTATTAAATTTTTTTCCAATTTTTATAAATAAATAATACACAAGAATAATTTTTTAGAATATTTTTTATATAAAATTCAATATAAATCTTGCACAAATTTATATTCAAATATATTTATATATTTTTTTTCTTTTTTTTTTTTTTTTTTGCTCATTTTTATTATTCTCAATTTTAAAAAACATTTTAACGCTCAACTTAATTGTTATATCATAGATGTATACTGTAAAAAATAATGGGAACAAAGCGCGAGTAATAATGATTGCACTTGTGAAATAATCACGAAAATAATAATTACAACCAGAGAAACATGACCACACATAAATAAATTCATACATACATGTGTATGTGTATGTATATGTGTACACCATGTTGAATATCATCATATCGCTGTTGTCTCGTTGTCGGCATTTCGAAGCGTGTGCAGGAACTTTCGTGTTATGCGAAGCGTTAAGCGCTAAGTATATGTATATATACATTCAACTCTCTCTCTCTCTCATCTCTCCTCACCCTCATCGCACAGTTTCCGAGACTTTTCCTTGTCACTGAGAGTACCTCTCATATAATTATGCACCTCTCTCTCTCTCTCTTTACATATACATGTGGATTAAATAAAAATATGTGACACGTATATTTGAAAGAAAAAAAAATTTATTATTTTTTTTTCAAGTTGTTTTATCAACTTAAAAAAAATAAGAAATATCAAATTGTAAATATATTTGTTTGTTTTATTATTATTATTTTTTTTTCAGATTAAATATTTACATTTATTCATTGTATTTAAAAATACACACACACACACACACACAAATATAAATTTATTAAAATCATCTAATGGAATTTTATTAACACACAAATATTCAAAGTACAAAGTCATGTTTATTTGTGAATTTTAAAACCTGTTAATTTTCTTCATTAAATATTTTTAATATTTTAACACGTCAAATTATTTATTATTATTTTTTTAATATTATGTATATCGAAAGCTTACATTAGTACTCGTTTGTATGTGTGTATGTATATATATATAAAGTTGAAAAGCAATTTATCGACCGGAAGTTTTGCCATTCGCAGGTTTCATAAGTTGAACTGGATATCGTTAGTGTATGACATTGGTGTAAATGCGACGGAGTTGCAACTCTGAAATCATTTAGACAAAGTAAAGATGAGGGTCTAACTTTATGATTGTATATGGATATAGATATATGAAACTTTTTCTTTTGACAGTGTAATTCAAAGCTTCGTGTGTGTGTGTGTGTGTATATATATATATGTATACTGAGTAAATTTTTATCTACCATCGAAATTTTAATTGAATTCAAAATCAATTTATTTTTATTATATATATATATATTTTTTTTTTTAATATTAAAAATTATATTTTATTTTTTATTGTATATTTTTTTGATTTTTTGGTTTGTTTGTTTTTTTTTTTTTTTTTTTTGAGAGGTGACAAAAATATATAAGAGAAAATTGTTCACTCACTGGCGTAAACGTTATCGTGCGTGTATTTTTTTTTATTTTCTTCGGACAGCGGTGGCAGATATATATACAAATAAAGGAAAAAAAAAAAAAAAAAAAGGAAAAAAGATGAACTGAATTGGCGAGTATCCAAGTGTCGGGAACTAGTATGGAATTGTCCAAAGAACATTTTCCAGTTCCTCCGTGACTGGCGACTCGATAAATAACTTTCATGGATATGATTTTTTTTTTTTCTTCTTTTATTTCATTTTGAACTATTTTCCTCATATCTAGTTTTTTTGTTGTTTTTCTTTTTTTTTTTATACAGCATTTAATTGAATTAAATTTCAATCCAATCAGATATTATTTTTGATTTATCAAATAAAACTAAGAAAAAAAAAAAAAACAATGATATATAAAAGAAGTTAAGGAATAAGTTCATAAGAAAAGAAGAGAGAAAAAAAAAAAAGAAAAAAAAAAAGTTAATTATAAAATAATTTTATACACTTCAAATAAATTGATGCTCTTTAATTATAAAAATTAATTAAACCAAATAAGAGCATTGAGAGTCTTATATGTGGCACGCGAGATCGTTGCATTCAACCATAAAATCATTATACTCGTATATATAAATTATATGTAGAGATATTCGTATATAAATTATATAGAGCCAACGAGTGTATATCGCAAATCGACACGTCAACACCTCATTAAATTTTAGGCGGACCGTGGGGGCACGTATATCGACGGTTAAAATCTTCATCGTTGAATATATCGTCACACAAATATAATATATATCCTATAAATATAATTACACATGTTCATTCTGATATATATATATATATATATATATTTATGTATAAACATAAAGCTCTTATGCAAACGTGTAAATAAATAAACAAATATATATATATATTTTTTTTTTTTTATTTTTATTTTTTTATTATTTGTATTTGTATTTTAGTGTGTGTTACAGTGGGTGTATCAGTGTTGGCAATCTTGAAATAATGGATATAAACGATCGTTAATGGATGGGTTTGAAAATATATCTTGATGAAAGTCAAAATTCAAAGATTTTTTTTTTTTTTTTAATTTTAATTTTTTATTTCACTGATTTTTTCATTATTATTATTATTATTATTATTATGTTTTTATAATGGAATTTATTATATATTTGTTCAGGAATTATTTGAGACCGATCGTGGAGTGGGCGTTTTATATTTCAATCCTTAATTATACAGACCGATTTTTTTTTTGCAAATTTATCATATTGAATAACGCAAAAGATGAATCAGAAAAAAAAAATTAATAATAATAATAATAATAATAAATGATGATATATAAATTTAAAAAAATATATATTATTTGTTTATTTTGTAGTAATGATGAATTTTTATATCCTAATAAAGTCGAATTTTATAATTATCACGTGAATAATTACACGAAGAAAAAAAAAAAATAATAATAAAAATTAACAAATAATCAATTATTATATATTTTTTTTTTGATATCAATTTTTTTTGTTCGATCTTCATCATTTTTCTTAATGTAATATTCAAGAGTGACGGTTTTAAAACGAACCATTGGGATATAGCAATTAAATTGGATTCACTTGATAATAGTGACAGTGGTGGTGATGATGGTGGTGGTGGTGGTGGTGGTGGTAGCATGCATGCATTCAGTTTTCAGGCATGCAATTCCGTTTACGTCACTCGCGTACAATACAAAACGCAAATGAAAAATGAAATTGAATCTCATGGACATTGACGTTTGAATACTTTGGACGGCTGGATAAAATTCCTACATTTTTATATATAAAAAATTCTCAGTGTCATTTTTATACAGATAAATAATAATAAAAATTATAAAAAAATTATTTAATATATTTATTTATTTATTTATTTATTTAATTCTTTTTTTTTTTCAGGTGTGCTTTGTGAGTCTGGTGCACGGTGATAACAGTACAATTGGAAATATTTCTTCGTTGAGTTCTGCCGGAACAACAACTGTAAGTTATCAATTACTATTTTTATCGCAATTATAAAATGCAAAAAATGTGTCTACTCAAGTAATTACCACAGTAAACATAAAATACTGAAGAATTTTTATTCGAATATTTTTTTTTTTCACTTAAATTCTCCATGAATTCTCTTGTGAGCTTTTTCTCCAAATAGATATAAATATAATATATAAATTCACATCAAAATGTGTGCAAAACAGGCTCTATATAACCTAAAAAATATATATATATCCTAGAAGATTTATGAAGTAATATCTTTATTTATTTATTTATTATTTTTTATTTTTTCCTCTTTAATCGTGACCTGTCATGCCACGAGTGTCCTGTCAATATTCTCATGTGATTTCAAAAAACTCCCGAAAAATATTTTTGACATAAATGCAAAAGTAAATTCATTGTAGCGAATAAGAGTTGAATATGTACGTGTACTCGGTAAAAATTTTCCGAGTGCTTTTATCATGATGTTATACATGTATGTATAACCTCAAGGAAAAATGAAAGAAAAGAAGAAATGTGTAGAAAAAAAAATATATATTTATATATATACATAAATATCTATTCCGTGCACTTATTGAAATATATTCTTGATAAAATAGCCAAGACACGGAAAACTAAAAATTATATTTAAACGAAAAGACATAAAGTAAGAAATGTAAAAATAATAAATAAATTATTTAAAAATTATTCAAGTAATTAAATATAATATTTTTTTATTAATTAATTAATTTTTTACTACTAAATATTCTTGTATTATTATCGCACTTTTTTTTTTCTTTTTTTTTTTTTATTTACTCACACTTATTTACGAGCCGTCTGACATTAATTAGAAATTCTCATTCGACACTTGCAACCTCAATGAGTTCATTTTTTTTTTTTTTTTCTTCTTCTTTTTGACAAAACTCACTTTTCTGTTTTCACACGCGTATGAAAAAAAAAACCCTACGTAAAATTGTACGACAGTACATTCACCCTGAGACGGATAGAGTGGATGTCTGCTTGAAAAATTAATCACTATCTCTCTCATTCTTAGTTTTAATACTGACGAGGTAACATCACGTTCGTGTTTCGCGTCATCATCACTTTTACATCACCTTTAATACACTTGACACGTTGAAACAAAATACGAAATAATGAAAAAATATTATAAAATAAATTATAAGAGTGGGATAAAATTATATTCGATTAAATATAATTATTAGAAATAATATTGATTGTAATTAATTTATATCAATGTATATGTATAGATCAAAACACTTGAATAATTCACTCATAACCTACATATATATATAAATATAAAGTTAGTCAGGTGGTTATATCGCACTCAAAGTGCGATATAATCGTATATCTGTGCACAATCCAAAGGGGAAACTCGTGTATCCGCAACGAAGCGTGTCGACACACTTCACCCTTTGAACTATGATCCACAAGAGGGTATATACATATATTTATACTCACTAGCACTCATTGATTTTATATGAGTATATATCTAGCTAGATCAACAACGACATATATATATAAATATACTGAGCAACCGCATGAATTCCGTCTCACAATATTCTCATAAAATATCCCAACTTATTCTCAAGAATATTTTTTTTTATCAATATCGAATATTTTACCATTGAGGAAGAGTATGCAATGCTGTTTTTTTTTTCTTTTTCTTTCCTTTTTCATTGCCACTTCGTCGTTATTTCGAATTGCATGCATATCAATATTCCTTCAGCACATAACTCCAATGCTGATTGTAAATTTATGATATTTCTCGTTCTCCAACAATTTGTTTTTTTTTTTTTTTTTTTTTTTTCTCTTTACAATTTTATTTATTTATTATTATGTTAAGTTATTTGTTATTTTATTTGCATTATTTTTTGGATTTTCTTTCGTCTTTGAGACGCAAAACTGAAACTTTTAACAAATAAAATGTCGACTTGAATGAAAATGAAATAGAGTGAGATTGCAGAAGAGGGTGAGAAGTGGTTTCGTGATGGAAAAAAAAAAGGAACAAATTTGCATCTTATTTTGTTGATAGGGTATATATATACAGTGAAATTTTAGAAACCTCGAGGATAGTTCTTTACCGAGTAAGAATGAAGAAAATAAGGAATATAAATTTAATGTAGATATATATATATAGTATATACTATATATGCATGTATGAATTTGTATGTGTGCGAATGTGTGTAGATATATAGGAATCGTATTTTGAGAGTTCTATTTTCTTTACTACCAATGAAATTTATTTAGCTGATGTTGAGAGGGCAAAAGAAAAAGGCAAAGAGAAATAGAGAAATTATATATATAAACTGTGAAAATCAATATGTACTATATATTTACTCCAAAGAACCTTTTGTCACTTTCTGAACTTTCAACCGACAGTGCTAGTTTATTTCTGTACTTTTAATTCAAGTATATCACTTTGACACACAACTCAACCTCAACATGATAAATTCATTATAGTTAATAATAATTAGAAGAAAAAAAAAAAAATTGGAATAAAAAAAAATTAACTTTTGGCATTTAAATATTTTTTTAATTTTTTTAATTTTTCTCCTATTTTTCTTGTGTTTATTATTACTATTATTATTATTATTTTTTTTTTTTTTTTGTATAAAATTTAATATAATTTTATTTGTGTAGAAAATAATGAAGATACTGAGAATGAATTTTTTTTTTTTCTTTTCATCTTTTTCGCTTCTGTTAATATTATGTGTTAATATTTCTATGTATTTTATGTGAATATTATCGTAAAAATGTATATTGGTTATTATTTTTCTTGCATGCCGTATTATTTCTATTCAACCATACATAATGACTTTGTGTTTAATACTATTGAATAAGAAGTAAAGCGTAATTGGCGTGTTATGCTTTGAAATAATAAAAAAAAAAAGGTTTAAAAAAAAAATAATAAAAAAAAAATGGAGTATTTTAAATTCATCAATTTATATCACGAAAAAAATTATTCAATTATCATTATTTTATATTATTTTTCATAAAAATACTCACTCATACTTGTATTCATTTTTTATTGTATAACAATATAAAAAAAAAAAAATTTGTATTTTACACTGTGATATTGTTGATTTGACAAAAAAAAAATTTCAATACACTTATAATGATATCGCGTGGTATTTTCAATTCGTAATTTATGTTCAATATATATATCGCTGTATATAAAATAATAAAATACAGTGCGAGGTGTAACAACTCGTTTTATCACAACATCGCGATTTCAACTTACCCATTACAGTATACCCAATAAAATTTTTATACACACGATGTATCTATCTGTATATGTATAAAGTTAACATTAAATTTACTGCAACGGTACAACTTGAGAATTTTTTTATTTCAACTTAATAATAAAAAATAAAATCTTCACTAACACCCACAAACACACGCGATACTAATAAAAAAAATTGTGTATCTGTATTTATCTATTTATTTATTTGAAAAATGAAAGAAACAAGTGATAAAAAAAAGTGATAAAAAAAAGAAAAAAAAAAAAAAAAAAAAACAATCACGATATCGAATCAATAAATATAATCAAAAGTGAAAATTATAATTATTGCTACTTACTTTACTTTAATTTCCATCTCCGATCTCGATAAATATATTCAAAGTGCTTTTTGGTTTGCCATTAGTACAGTGAGTTGACACAGTGCAAATTTCACTGTGTTGGTTTCAATAATTTGCGAGTCAAATGTCGTTCATGAGTGTCACCACTTTGTCTTTCTTCACCTCTCATTTATTTTCAATAAGTACAGTGTCGAAAATTTAATGGATGAAATAGAAAGAAATTGAATGGAGAGATAAGAGAATGGAATAATATTCGTGAAGGAAATATTTACTATTTTATATGTATATAATTCTTCCAAGTCTTTCTCTCATTTTATTCTTCATCACTTCAATAAATTCTTTTATTTCACTTTGTATGGGAGAATATATATATATATATCATACGATAAAGAGAGAACAAATTGACAGTTGCATTTCAATGTTAAAAGTGCGGTTGGAAAAATTGTGTGCGCGAGCTTTGCAAAAGTGAAATAGCAAAAAGCGTCAAAAGGTTGGCAAAGATGTTAATGGTATTGGTAGTAGTGGTGCGTTTGAATAATGCAAACTCACACATACACATACCAGACTATACGAAATACGATCAAGTAGAGATTCACTATTCGTTATCTGTCAAAAGGAAATATATACGTATATATATTTAGATGTGAATATCTTTTGCTTTCACTCGTGGTGCAATCGAGCGTATGACATGTATGCAATTTAAAGCTCACAATGATGTTTTAAATAGAATTATTGAGTGGTATACGTGAAAGATATAAAGCTATGAATATAAAACAAAACAAAACAAAAAAAATCACGTTTTTCAAATTTTTTTTTTTTTTTTTTGGTTCCTCATTTTTTCTTTCTTTCTTTTGGTGCTTGTACTCGTCACTGCACTTATGATAAATTTGTTAAAATGATTTTTAGTACGTATTAAATGTTATAAAAGACATTTTTTTTTTCTTCATTCTTTTTTATTCTTTATTTGTTAACATTAAATTATTATTTTTGTTGTAAAAATAATATTATATTTTTTTTTTATAAATTCAGAAAAATATTAGTGTTTATACAATAGAAAAGAAAGTTTCCCGACTTTTCCCTTTCTCTCACTCGCTATTTTTTTTTTCCATCCTTTTTTTTTTTTCATTTTTACTTATTTTTTACTCTTCAGTCACTCGTACTATTGTCTTTTGTTGCTTTTATTCTTTTTTTTTTTTTTTTTTCTTTTCATGTTGTCGTCGTTGTCATTTTTTTTTTTTTTTCTCTTTATATTTTCCTTTTTTCTTTTTCATCTTATATTGAGAGAAAACGAAATTGGAATGTTGGTGGTGTGCAATTTCTTCTGTGGCAAAGAAAAAAACGATTTTGGATCGAGACAAATAAGCCACACCCACACACATGCACATATTTTCTGTTTAGTTCTTTTTTTTTTTTTTTTTTTTGTTTTCTGACACTTTTTTTTTTCTTTCTATATATACCAGGAGTCAGAAATAGAATCGTGTGTACTGAGTGACAAATACTGCAAGAAGGAAAAGTTAAAGTAAAAAAAAAAAATATAAAATAAAATAAAACAGATAAATGGAATTGAAAGGGTGAAAAAAATGGCTAGACGAATTTTTGTAAATGTAAAAAAATCTCCGCACAAATACGTGAGACACGCGTTAGTAGATTGAAATTCAATAGAATATCAATGTGTTGAAAGATAAAAGGAGAATGAAAATCATCTTGTTTTTTTCCATCTTCAGTGTGTGTGTGCGCGAGCGCGTCTGTATTTGTCTGAGAGGATAAAAATTAGTGTGTGTATATATATATATTTAACGATTGTTTTTGCACAGGCCAAACTACCGACGAAGCCATTGAATAATTCACAAACAAAGTAAGAATCACTTGAAAAATTACGGTCCAATCCTCTATTGCGTTCATCATAAAAATAAATTGTTTTCTCTCTTGATCCCTTTTGATATTTTCATTTGTTTTCCGACATTTTCTCTTAATTTATTCCACATCTCATTCACAAATGTACAGCCACATCAAACAAACAAACAAAAATAATTTTATAAATATTCAAGATAATCATTAGAATTGATGGATTTAATTATTTTATATTTTTTTACATAAAAAAAAAAAAGAAAAAAAAAAGACAAATAAATATGAAAAATATAAATTTTTCAATTGAAAAATAAAAAAATTATGTTTAATAATTTTTATACCACAACTGTCATTTTATTAATATTTTTTTTTTTTTTTTTTTTTTTCATGTCTTACAATTTTTCGTATCGCCATTGAATCTCTCTCATAATTCATATATAAATATCAATGATCAATATGTCATGGTTGCAAATGACAGATAGTAGACAAAGGTTTTAGACAATCAAATAAGAGAGTGAAGATGAAAATTATTGTCATATAGAATAGAGAAATGATGACTAAGTTGAAAGACCAGATGTACGAAGAGAAAGGACGAGACAACGAATGTAAAATTCATCTGCATTTTGGGTATCTCGTAATTTGATGTAGACATTTCTCTACACATAATTCAATACAATATTCTAATTCATTCTCTTCAATTCTATTTAAATTTCTCCCTCACTCTTTGTTTCATTGTCACTCTCAACTCGTCTAATAATTCGTGTCTTTATTTATATTTCACACTCACGTTTCTCTACTTAAAATCATCTTCCCTAACTGTCAATTGTGATGGAACAAGTGGAATATTGCGTAAATCTATTTTACCACCCAATGACAACTGAGATAAAGTGAGTGGTGGTGGTGATAATAGAGGGGTAGAATAGGTGGGTAGAGATAAATGTGAGAGGGATATTTTGTCGGGTGTATATTGAGTGGCCTTCATCAAAAGCATCGAGAATAAAAGTTCTTTTTTTTTTTTTCTTTTTTTTTTTTTTTTTTTCACTCTGTCGTACTGTCGTACGTACATTCACTCCCTGTATTTATCTCCAATTCAGTGAAGTGTACGATTCACCCCCTTTAATATCCCCACTCATCCTCTCACGTCCCATTGGACAGTCGGTTCAAAGAGAGAAAGCGAGTGAGAGAACAATGAAAGCATCAAGACCTTAATATATAGATATAACATCGACATTTAAACACCCTCAATCGTCTGTTTTACAATTTTTTCATTTTTTCTTTTTCTTCTTATTCATTTTCATCTGTTTTTATATAGATTTCGTCGTTTTTTTTTTTTATTTAATTTTTTTATTTTCAATTAATCCCTCAATTATTATTCAACCATTTACTTTTTATATTCAAAATTACGTGATAATTGAATAAAATTATCACTGACATTTTCGACAATTCATAACTAGACTCCACTGAATGCTCCTCAAAGCTAATTTTTTTTTTTTTTTCCTCTTTTTATTCTATTATTATCATTATTATAAATACAGAAAATTTCCTTGCCTCCGTTTTTATTTTTTATCTTTTATTTATTAATTTTAATTATTATTATTTTTTTTCTTCGATTCAAGTCATATAGAACAGCGAGGAAGGGCTGAAAAAAAGTTTAGAGAGGCAGATATCTAGACAGTGATGTACATATGAATTGTATATTAAGAGGGTATATATATTTTCTCTCTCCCTTTCTTTCTCTCTCTTCAGTTCATTGACTAATCGAGAGACGAAGTAGTTTATATATATTAAGAGTATAGATACGCGACTTGCACACTTCTCACGTGGATCGATAAACACATGAAATTTACTAAACTCTCTTATTATATATATATGTGTATGTGTGAGTGGGTTAGTATAAGTTTTGACGTGCTCTTGGTGCCCTCTTGAATTCCGCCGTCGTTGCTCATCGATGGCGTGGATGTTGTACGTGAGGGATAGTAGAAGCCACTTCTCGTTTATGTGACGTGTAAAAGGTGGCATAGATATCTATCACACTCTACAATCTACATTTCTTCTCTATTCTCTATTCTCTATTCACTTCTCTTGAAAGGGATCACTTTAAAACGGCATTATTCGTTTCTTTTCCGCCTCTTTTCTCTCCTTATTTTCATATATATATAGTTTATTTTTTATTTTCCATGGATTTCTATACTGCAAGCGAACAAACGGCCGCAAAGAGCTTTTCAAGATAATCGCTCTACTCTCTTTCTCATACAACTATAAATATATATAATCATCATTAATTTTTCATGTTAGAATACAAAATTTATCGATAATAAATAAATAAAAAAATATACAAGATGGTGAGTTGGAAAAAAAAAAAAAAAAGGGAGGAAGGAAAGGGATGAATAGGTAAAATGTAAATGTAAAGGTAAAAAAAAAAAAAAATAATAATAATAATAATAATAAGAGTGAAAAAGAGGCGGAAAAAATTTTATAATACATTTAAAATTGATTATTTACCTGTCATATTTATATATTTTATTTATTTATTATTATTTTTATTTTTTAGTTCTATTGTTTGTGAAATGGAGAAGAGGGAAAAAATTGATTGGGAAGGGTAAAGATTTTTTTTTTTTTTTTTTTTTTTTTTTTTTTCACTTAGCAGCCAGTTAGTGATGTCGAATAGACGAGTGGGTGTACATATGTGTGTGTATGTGCGTGTATGTGTATTTCTATCGTGAAATATATAACTGGTGGAAAATACCTCTCATCGATCTTTCATGCTGTTTTCTGTTACTTCATCTCTCTCTCTCTCTCTCTCGTTCTCTTCGTTCTGACTCCCACACGTGAATGTGTGGGTTTGTATAGGTAATATTGGTCGTATATAACATTTGCTCGAGATATTTTCAAATACCACACGCGTTCAAGTTTGAGTACACACATACACAAACAGAAACCACATATTTTTCTTCCACTATTCTCATTTCAACCATTTCATATGTGTGTGTGTGTGTGTGTGTATGTGTGTGTAATAATAAATTATATAGATCAGTCAAAAATGAGGAATGTGTGTGTGAATTTATAAAAATATTTCACAAAAAAAAAAAAAAAAAAAATTGATAAAAATTTAATAGACATTAATTTATTATGTAAATTTTTTATTTTTTATTTTTTTCTGAAAATCCAATAAAACTATTGATTCTGATGATTTTTTTCATTATTTTTTATTATTATATATTTATTTATTATTTATTTTATTTTTTTCTTGAATTTTTACAGAGTTTATCTTGGGGAGAATGGACGTCATGGTCTAAATGGTCACCCTGTACCAGGTAAAAAAAAAAAAAAAAGAAAAAAAGAAAAAAAAACTTTTTATAATAATTTTTTTTTTTTTCTATTCAATATTGATAATAATAATTATAATTGATTAATTAATTTAAAAAAAAATTTTCTAGGAATTGTGGTGGGGGTTTATCAAGACAGCAGCGACGTTGTAAGCACAAACCGTGCAAAGGAAAATCCAGTGTTAAATTTAAAATATGTAATAATCAGGTTAGTATAAATAATATCATTAACATTAAAATTTTATTACATTCAGTGTTTATATATTATATTGTATAATATATTGTTTACATCACTGCTATTGTATATACATCATAAACTTTACATAAGTTAACATGGTGTTTTTATATAACAGCCATTGCCTGAAGTCAACACTGCGTACAGTTTCTCCTATATCACTATTCATATATACATATATAATGATATTAAAACTATGATATAAACTGTTGAGAAATTACTCAGTGGTTTTATACAAACTCACAAAACCAAAATCAAATTAATTCAAGTATTTAATGCTAACAACTTGGCAAACTAGTCTTCTATAAACTTCATTTCAATATTTATATCAATAAAATAATAATAATTGTAAAATACACAATAGAAAAGAATTAAAAATATATATATATATATATATATATATATATATATATATATACAATAATTTTATATTACAATAAAGTCATTAATGAATTAATAAAGTAAATTATTTGTTAATGAAAAAGAAAAAAAGAAAAAAAAAAAAGACAATTTGTAATGCGAGAGATAAAAAATGAAATACAGACGCAGGGATGATAGAAGAATTTTAAGTATACGTACATATCTATGTGTATATAATATGTATATATGTATATTGTATATGTACAGTAGAAACAGTGTAATGTTGCTAACACCCACATGCATATTCCAAATAGCACGGCCACAGGGATAGCGGACTCGACACTCTGCAGATTCGAAACTCACTCTCCATAACGTTCTCTACCCCTTTCATCCTCATTCACTATTCCTCTCTCCCTCTCTGTCGCTATGTATCTCGTTCTTCTGTGCTTTCTCTCACTCCACGGGGAATATATGTATAATAGTGATGCAGGTGACCCGACCTACATTCGGATTTGGCACGAATTTCGACATTCAAACTGAAAATATATCCCAGCCTGTCGACACGAAACCCACTCGACTAAAGACCTATACCATTTTGTGTGTGTGTGTGTTTCTCTCTTTCTCTCTATATATATTTATATCTTTCTGTTTTATTCTTATATACATACACACATTTTCAATTCAACTTCTTAGCAATTTGTCTTGTTTATACTTTATTTTAGTCTTTGAACATTTGACATTAAAAAAAAATTTCAATTTTCTGTGAAAATTCAATTCAATAAATTATTATTATATTTTTTTATTTTTTTTATTTTTATTGTCAATGTTGAAGCATGAAATTTATTTTATACTTGGTATATACGTGTTATTGTTTCATTTGAACGTATTTATGTAATAGCATTTTGTATTTGTTAAATAAACATCTGGACTTCAAAGCACTTTGGCCGTGTGCTTTTACTTTATATCAAATACACATACATACATTGGTATATGTTGGTGTTCAACGCCACTTTTCTATGGTTATAGAAAGTTTTCATAGATGCTACTGTGGGTCTGTGTGTGTGTGTGTGTGTGTGTGTCTATTACTCACTGAAGATATTGGACGCCAGTGAATATGGCAAGCAAAACTATTTTAACGTCTTATAGTTTGTGAGATTCAATCGTTATATAAAGCCAATTCAAGATAAACTATTTCCAATAGATCGACACATATACGTACAATGGTATTTATTGTCTTTATGAATAAATCTGATGATCAATATGCATTTATATGATGAACATAAAATTGTGAATATACATGAATTTATAAAAAAGAAAAAAGAAAAAAAAAAAAAAATTGAAAGCTGAATAAAATTATTGAATAGTTTATACAATTAGTCTACATCATCAATTTCACAGTGTAAAAAAAAAATTTAACATATGATATGAGATAAAAATAATATAATTAAGTGTATTATTAATGAAAAAAAAATATATATATATTCAAGTAAAATCTGAAGTCTTATGAAATTATTATTATATTTGATATTAAATTCAATGAATTTTACATTCAATTTTTTTATATTTTTTTTTTTTTTTTTTTTTTTTTTTTTTGGTACAATAGAAAAAGACGATAAATGATTGATGGATAAATGAGAGTGAGAGATATGATGATGAATCGTAGGAGAAATAATTTTCCAATTGAATTATAATTTATTAATTTAAAATACAAGCAGATCGGATTTTAGACTGTGATATAAATTCTCTCATGTTTATCCTCTTAAAATTTATATTTTCCTTATACGATTTGCGCACTCGTCAGTGTGTGTAATCCCCGAAAAATAAGATCTTTCAATTCCAATGGATATAATATAATTAAAATTATATATTTATATATAAATTACCATTACCTATTTATATCATATATAAAATATATATATATTTTTTTTTCATTTTCTATAATAATTATTTCATTTCATGATAAAACTGCACTGTGAATTAACAGTTGAATAAAATAAAAAGTATTTAGTAGAAATAAAAGAATAAATAAATAAATAAAAAAAGAAATTTCATGGAATTTCGTGTAAATAAATAAATAAATAATTTCACTATTTTCAGTTGAAAATTATGTAATGAAACTAAGTGAATATATATAGAGAACTTTATTATTATATTTAATTAATGAAATCTTTACATGAAAAATAAAAAAATAATAATAATTTTAAAATAAAAATATATATATATATATTTTTTGTTTTATAATTGAAATAAACTTTAGATATTATTAATTACTAAAATGTAAATAAATATCTCATGTAATACTATTTTAACAAAACAAAAAAAAATATATATATATATATATTTATTTAATTTTACTCTGTAATTAAATTTTTTCAACTACGTTATTCATTTTAACTTTGAACAAAAACAAACAGACTATGTATTTTCTAAATAAAGTGATAATATCAATATGTAGTCAGACAAGTTTGAAATTAATTTTCACTACTGTAAATTCATGAAATATATACATTTATAAAAAATTATTTAAACAATTATTATAATTATTATCGTAAAATTGAAATATATCCATCTATATATTTATTTATTTGAAAAAAAAAAAATAAAAAAATAAAAAAATAAAAAAATATATATTGTTTGAACATGGAGAGTAGAAATAAAAATCTAAAAAATAAAAATAAAAATATTAAAAATTTTCCATTAGAGTTTCGGATATATCTGTGCCCAGTGACACGAAATCGTTTAATAACATTCAGTTGAAATATAATAAACGAATGTCGATAATGTCACAGTATTGGATAGAGGACAATAAACCGGGTTGAAGTTTACCCACTCAAGTGCGCAAGACAAAGACAGAGGGAAAAAATGAGTGTGAAAAAAAAAAAAAAAAAAAAAAAGAAAAAAGAGTGAAATGGAGAATGAGGTAGAGGAAAATAACGCAATAAAATGTCTGTTATCTACAAATATTCATATACGTATACCTGAAATAAAAATAAACTCATGTCATTTAGGTCAACCATTACATCTAACAATCCATTTTGAAAATATATTCCTATCTATAGACACAATTATTATTGCGAATTCCCATTAACAGTATCAACAGTCAAAATAATATTTACAATTCACATGTAGATACAGTTCTATCGATATAATGTCAACAATAATCGATTGCTCATTACAATATCCAAGTGTATTTGCTTTATATATCGTTATCACATTGTCCAAACACATATGTACACATATTTATATATATATATATATATTGCATAAGTGGTGGATGAAGGGCGTGAGATCATTTGCGACACTGTATACAGTTCAATGAACCCATTGTAATCATTATCCCGACAAATTAACGTCTAATACTCATGAAATATTTCACATTCCATCTGCCTCTTACTATTCCATCACATCAATCAACATCCAATTGCTTCAATATTCAAACAATAATTGACAGTGAATAATATAATAATCATATCAATTCACTATTATATTTATATCTGTATATAAAAATATTTTCAATTAAATTTTTATACAATAATAAAATAATGATACAAAATTTATCGTTGAAATTTTATTGAACTTTATGATTAGATGAAATAATTGTGAATAAATAACTCTTTTCATCATTTAATTTACTATAACTGTGAGTCCATGAAAATTTGTCATTATGTGTGTATAACTATTAACAAAGAACAAATAGCCATGTGTATATATATTCACTTACTCTCCAGTCATTCTCTTTTACACGTATATTCCAATACATTTAACGTAAACCATCATGAGTAGAGGGGGGAGAATATACTCGATTGTAGAATAGGGTCAACTGCTTGCCCGGTAGTAAAGCTTTACTCTCCACGATTATTACGTCAAACAAAAGAGAGAGAGAGAGAGAGAATATATTGTGGCCATTTATTGACTTATGTGTGTGTTTATATGTGTATACGAATTTTTGTTATAACCAATTTTATTTTGATACAAAATTTTTTTTTTATTTTTTTTTATTGTTTGTATTTATAATCAAATTTACGATCGATTGTTTATGTCAATTTGTATTGTATTATTTATCATTTTTTTGTTTACATTTCTGAATGAGATTTTTTTTTTTTTATTTAATTAATTTTTTTTTCCTTTCTCTTTTATTTTCACGTACGATGGTCAATCTAGGGGCTGGTACCAGAGCCATCATGAATACCATCTTAATTGTGCTCGGCCATTGCCAATATATATATATATATGTGTATGTGTATATTACGAGAGAGTATAAAGTAGCTATCGGTTGTAATGTGCTTGGGGATTTGCTCGAATCCAGGTTAATCGCGACGGTATGTCGACTTTTAGCCGTAGCCATGTGTATCACTGCCCCCTTAACTCAGTTTCTCTGTCTCACATTTACTCTTTACATTACACAGCTCGCTATAAAAAAAAGAAAAAAACTATATAATATATGAAAGTATAAGTGTATGTGTGTGTGTGTGTGTGTATATGAGAGAGTATGTACGGAGACTATTCGTTACATTTGCCCGAAGTGTTTCACTAGTATTTATTGGCCGTGACTTGAAAATGACTCTATATAGAGTCGTTATACGTTATAAGAAAACAAAACAAGAAAAAAAAAAAAAAAAAAAAAAAATTTCAACAATGAGAGAAAAAAAAATTAAAAAAACATTTTTTTTTATTATTATTTTATATTGTCACAAAGAATTACGATTGTTCAACGATATTTTATTTAATTGTCATTAAAAAAAATGATTTATCCGATTTTATACTTTTTTTTTTTTTTTTTTTTTTTTTTTTTTCGTTTCGTTTACAATAAAACAGAATGGAAAAATGGAAAAATGAGATGAAAAAAGTAGTGGAATGAAAGGAGATAAAAATATACGTATAAGAGATGAAAAATGAGAGGAACGAGATGGAATTGACTGAGAGTCTGAGGAGAGATGGAGGGGTGGAGACATAACACTTGGTTAGAAATAAGAAAAAAAAAAAAAAAAAAAAAAATTCGATGTGCTCGAGGCTAAAGGTGACTATTCTCGTTTACCGTTATTTTTACAAGCAATACAGCAGCATTCTCTTTACCCATTTTTTCCCTTACTTCATATCATTCTTTTTCTCTATTTATTTATTTATTATTATTATTTTTTTTTTTCCTTTGACGATCCTTGAAGATGTTTTGTCGACGTGACATGAAGACTCGCAAAATATACACATACCAAAATCGTTTTCATGATCGTGATGTAGAATAGCAGTGAGTGTGAGAGAGGGAGAGGGATTTTAAAACTCTCATCGTCTTCATACACGATATTTTTTTCCATTATATCTATCTCAAGGTGACATCGTCTCTATATTTCTTTGACAACACATCGTCAAATTAAATAAAGTCTTTTTTTTTTTTTGTTTATCCATAAATTTTTCCAACCGACGATTATTGGTCTATCACAAAAAATCCAATCTCAATCATAAAAAAAAAAAAAAAATTCCTCTCATTCGGTATTTTCTCAATTGAATAATTAATAGAAAAAAAAAAAAAAAAAATTATTAATCAACAATCTATACAACACAGTGTGAATTGAATAAAAAAAAAAAAGTTTTAAAATTATTTGATGATACATTGACACAAAATCTTTCGTATTAATAAATAATACCGACATTTTTATTCAATCCAAATTCTCCACTATCAATTCATCACACATTTACTGTACTTCATTTCGAAACACTACATATATATATATTGATGTCAATACACAATAGATTTGACTATTATTTGCTCAGTGCCATATTTGTTCAACCCAACATTCCACGCATCAGTTTGTCGATGCGCGTTGTACACTAATTACCTCGTTCGTCCATTCTCCTCATCTTCGATAGTTTATAACTACACCCCCACCTCTATATAAACATTTGTATCAACAAAGTTCCACAAATGTCCCATCACACAATGCACTGTACCAGTGCACACGCAAATACAGCAATAATCGAGCAGTGGTGATCATCAATTATCATCATGCAAAAAAAAAAAAAAAACAAAAAAAAAACTAATTTTTTTTTTCTCCAACTATTGATTTACATTAAAATTAAATGATAAATTTGAATTATTTTTTTTTTTTATCATTAAACAAATATTGTACTCATTTATAATAGATATTATTACGTATAATAAAAATATAAATATATAAATAGGAAGTGATGAAATTTATTTACGCATTGTAAATATACAATATAAACGAGGGAATATTCAACGTTAAAATTCGAACGGCGCGGAAAATATACATATATATTTATATATAAAAAGGAAGAGAGAGAGAGAGAGAGAGAGAGAAAGAGAAAAAACGAGTGAGTGTATAAGAGAGGGTAAAGCATTGGACCATTTTACGTACAGCCACATGTTCATTTACGTGAGTATGCAGCAAGAACAACTAGAGCGAATAATATTCCAAACGTTACACTATACATATTCTTCCTTGTGTATATTCCTCTTGGATTCAAATACACAAAATTATATATTTACATTCACATATATATACATATCACAGATAACGTCCAGTTATGTTTATCTATATAAAAAAATTTTATATTAAATAATCTACAATAATATTTCATATACAACTTTTAATTTTTCACTGTTACATTACAAATTTTAAATTAAATAAAACACTTTTTTTTTTTTTTCTTTTTAATTCTTCTCTTAGTTATTTAAAAAATTTTTTTTTTAATTCATAAATGTTTATATATTATATATTTATTTATATTATTCATAATTTTACTCTCAATACTTTTTTTTTTTTATCTTTGAACCCTTCACCTACGATATCATTTTACCCCATCGATATTCTTTATGGAATAAAATTTTGCTCAAGGCGAACGAGTGGAGCGCGCACGTGTTTGGGCACTTTGCCACGCAATCTTGGCTCGTTTGCCATTTTATTTATTTTCCCAAAGGCAGAATATAGAAAACAAAACCAAAACTAAACGAAAAAAAAATAATAATAATAAAAATAAAATCATAAATAAAAAATGTAGAAGTGAAACAAAAATGAATGTACACAAGAGACAGGGAGAGAACGAGAGGAAGATAAAAAAAAAACAAAAATTTATAATACATTTATAGACGAGAGGTGAATTTAAATTGTATCGTGAAGACTTTCTCGCAAAATCTACAGGACTAATCTATAAAAGTGCCACTGATATAGACCCCAAACATGTCCCCAACTTTATTCTCCTTTATCACTGCCTCTCCTCTTCTCTTTTTTTTTTTTTCTATTTTTCTGTTTTACTTCCACCAACTCCTTTTTCATTCGCTTCTATCCAACTCGACTGTTTCAATGTGCACACATGCAGAGACAATATCAACAAATAATATATAATAATAAAAATTTTATATATATATTTTTTTTTGTTTTGCCAGTAAATTTAATACTTTTTTGTGTTTCAGCCATGTGAAACATCAATTGATTATCGTGCAGAGCAATGCAGTGCATTTGACAATACACCATATGATGGACAATTGTGGAAGTGGTACGTTCATCATGATCCATCACGACCATGTTCATTAATCTGTCGTGGTGTACCACTGGATTCATCATCATTTACATCATCGTCATCATCATCATCATCATCATCATCATCATCATCATCATCATCACCACAACAATATCATCGTGAAAAAAAAATTGCACATGATGATGACATACGAAATAAATTAAATATAAATGAGGATAGTATTGATGATGAAAGTTTGGCAGAATTGAATACGGATGATACAATTATCATGCAACTCGCTGATAAAGTTGAGGATGGCACAAAATGTCATGCTGATGGAATGGACGTTTGTATTGGTGGAACTTGCATGGTAAGTTTTTTTTTGTTTTTTTTTCAAAACAGATCAGATGAAATATAAAATATCGCACTTAGAATTGTGATAAATTAATCAATATAATTTTATTTTTATTCGAATGTGAATAATTGTAAGAGGAAAAAAATAAACAAAAAAAAAAAAAAATTACACGAAAAGAAGGAAAATAGTGTGAGATAATAAAAAATGTGAATAATTGTCGACATTTTATATATGTGGAATGAACTTAAAAGTTACGAGGGTGACAATATAAGTAATCATCCAGAGAACGAGTGAGTGCATGTCATGACAGGTAGCGCAGAGCCAACGTCTACGTAATTAAGCGTCGAGGTTGGATGAAAGTCACTAACTAGCTTACCCATTATTAAATGCACGTACTTTCTCACCATCTTTGTCATACCTTCTGCTTTTATCTTCTTTCACATAAACTATAATGTGAATTCTTTTAGAATGTATGAATGAATGAATGAATGAATGAATGAATAAATAAATAAATAAATAAATAAATAAATGGAAATATTGTATACATATTGAATATTTAGTGTTTAATAAATTTATAAAACTTTTTGATAACACACTCGACATTAATTGCAAATTTATAATTTCATTTACTCAAACAATTATGTTAATGAAATATTTATTTAAAATAAATCTCAATGAAATTGATAAATCAATAGAGAATTTAAATTAATTTTTATGTACACACATTGAATTAATAAGATTAATTAATTGAGTGATGTCATTTTTTCTATGTACACAAATTTTTACAAAATACTATTATTCATTTTTTTGCTTTTTATTTTTATTCATTTAGTTAATTAATCAATTTATTTATTTATCTGTACTTTTTTTTTTTTTTTTGTATGTGTCAATTTGTATTTTATGTAACTACTTTTTTATCGTTGACTGAAAAACTAAAAGTGCGAGAATACACAAGTTGTGTTAGTTACTTGGTAGAACATCAGATTCTTTTTCTCTTTCTCTCGTTTTCATTTCTATCTCCACAGTGACTTTCATCTTTGACCGCGTAATTCGTCGCCACATCTCGAGGAGAAGGATGACAACGTTGACTATGAAACTATCATTTGTATATTAGTTATCTAAATATATATGCGACGCTCCAATCCCATTTTTTTATTCATTCACTTGCTCTCACTCGTTTTATTTATTTATTTATTTATTTTTTTTTTTTTTTTTTGCTTCTTTTTCTCGATGAAAACGTGCGATATGCTGTCTGTACACCCTCTCATTCATACGGATATATTTATGAGAAGTAGTGGAAAAAAAGGAGAGTAAGAGTGTGCAAGTCTTTTGCCTACTTTTTTTTTTTTTTTTTTTTTTTTTTTTTCTTCCCCTTTGTTTTTTTTTATTATTATCTTTATTCACCCTATATATACATGTCCTCGACTCGTTATATATTGCATGCAAAGCTGCAAAGCTCTTTTACAATTTCTTATACGCATTCTCAACTTCATGTGTGTATTTTTCTTTTCAACGTTACCTTTTGTTTGTCTATTTGTTATTTTATATATATATATATATATATTTTTTTTTTCTCCCTTATCTCTATATTATTTTTGTATTTTTATATTATTTTATTATTTTTTTTATTTTTTATTTTTTATTTTTTTTCACGATTTTATTCAAAGCACATGCAAATAAAAATTTCCGTAGTGCCTTTTTCTCAATTGCTCAATAAAAAAAAATTGTCATCCTTTTTATTTTCTATTTCATTTTTCTCGTCTTTTTTTTTTTATTTTTTTTTTTTATTTTTTTATATGCTACAAGTGTATGTATATATGTGTGATTCACAATTTTACCTATACATAAAGAAAAATATGCTTGACATCTTCCGAGAGACATAAACTGTCTCAACTGACAGTGGGTTTTTTTTTTTTTTTTTCCAGTCTTCAGATAAGACATGAATAATATATATAAAAGCTACCAAAAACTCTTATATGCGGTACATCATATATATATATATATATATGTATATATAAATGTGCTTCGCAGATTGAATGACAAATCAGTTTTTTTCGCATGCCTAGGTCAAATAAATGCGTACAGGTCACGATTTACGTCGAAGAATTTATAGCAAAAATGCTATAATCATTAATAATAAGGAATAAAATAGAAATAATAAATATAAAAAAAAAAAAAAAAAAAAAAAAAAGTAGTGATAAATAAATAAAAAATTTGACATTATGTATTTTACATATATTTTTTTATTTTTATTTCATGTTATAATTAATATTTTTATATATTTATGTAAGTAGAAAATATATAAATATAAATATATATATATATTTTCTTTTTTTTTTTTTTCATTATTATTATTTGCAGATTGTCGGCTGCGATATGAAAGTAGGCAGCGGTAAGACCAAGGACGTCTGTGGAGTGTGCGGTGGTAATGGATCGAGCTGCCAAGTGAGATACTCATGGAGTCTGGAATCAATATCAGCTTGTTCCAAGTCCTGCGGTGGCGGTAAATGAAGATTTATTTTTAATCTTTCGTTTTATATTGATCGCAGTATACATATATATTTACGTACAATAATGAAAAAAAAAAAAAAAAAAAAAAAATAATAAATCCTTTCACAAATGGAATATAAATTAAGTGCAAAATCCATAAATTAATCAAAGTCTATAATTTTGATATAATAAAATTTGTATAAAATACATATCAACTTAATTGATTAATATATAAATATTGAAAATAAATAAAATTATAATTTTATAATATATTGATAAATTTAATAATAATTTATTATATTATTTTTAGGTTTCAAGATGGCAATGGCTATTTGCAAACCATTGAATGATGACAGTATGACTGATGATTCCAATTGTGATGCTGATGAAAAACCATCAAAAACATTAATACCATGCAACACTCATCCATGTTTAACTAAGTATGAAATTATTTATGACAATTTTAAATAATTTTTATCACCTTAGTGTCATTATCTTACTTCTTTTCAACATTCAATTTATCATGCATTATAAATACATCAAATAATAATAGATAGAGAAGAAAAAAAAATATATATATAAAAGGAAAAACACAAATGACAATTTCTCTTTCACCTCAAATCGAGCATTTCATCTTATACTTATTCATCATCATCATCATCATCATCATCATCTTCTTCTTCTTCTTCTCCTTCTTCTTCTTTGTCTCTCTACATTTCATTATATTTTCTCTTTGCATTCTCTATATCGCTGTCAACTCAGTGTCTACACAATACGACAAAATAGTTTTCAACCATTTTGTTCGAGCATAGACGACGGTGGCAGGGATTTTTTTTTTGTTTTTTTTTTTTTTCGGCTTCAAGCCAAAGTGTTTCAGAATAGGATCACAACAGAGAAAAACGAATATAAAAGAAACGAGAAAAAGTAATATATGAAGAATATACAAGAGTGGGTAGTGAGAGAAAAAAAAAAAAAAAAAAAAAAAAAAAATTTGAAACTGTGAGTGAAAGAAACAGAGAAAGGAAAAATTGTGGGTCCTACTGGCATTCCACATTGCACAGACCCTTTCTTCTTTCTCTCTCTCTCTTTTTCTCTCCCCCACACTTTTTTTATTTTTATTCATTTCCCCTTCCCTGAACTCTTGAACGACCATTAGCCAAGAGAAAAGGCTTGTGTTATAGTCATTTTTTTTTTTTTTTTCTTACATTCATACAGTTTTTATTCATCCCATTTTATTTTCCTTTTTTATATTTCATTTTAAAAATGCTTGAATACAAAAACTCAACCTCTCTCTCTCTCTCTTTCTCTCTTTCTGTCCTTTTTTTTTTGTACTTTATGATGAAAGCGTGAGGAAAATTCTTTTTGATCAGTTGAAAACTTGTATATTTTTTTGACACACTTATCTTTACATTCTACAGTAAAATCAAACACTTCGAGTTTATATCAATGTAATTACACTTCTGAATGTCAATTGTATAATTTAAAATAGTATGTAAAACTGTGTTTATATATGTACACATATATGATGAGAAATATACAGGGATCGTTAATAAATCACTAGTCGCTGTTGGAAAGTGTGAGAGAAATGCGTGTAGTAGAATTGTATATAGATATGGTATCTTGTAATAGGCAAAGTGGGGTCGAAGAAGGGGCAATGCCATCGTTAAATCGCACTAATTGCTTCGTTTCCCCTCTTCTCTCTTCCTACCACCTCATCTTTCATCGCCACTATAAATTCCAGCCGGTACTACGCGTTCACGTATTTAGTTTAATTCGGTTACTGGTAACATTTGCAAGCAACTCCAGGATGAAAATATCTGATGTGTAAAATGCTCACACCTCCACCACCGTCTTTGGGACTCGACAATATTTTACACGTTGATAATTTGGAAAGAAAAAAAAAATTTTTTTTAAATAAAAATGTATATATGTTTTATAAATAGACTTGACATCAATTAATTACACGTGATCATACTTTTTTTCATCGTGTTTATTATCATAATTTTTTTTTTTTTGTTTTTTTTTTTTTTTTTATTTTATTTTTTTAGTTTTTTTCAGTAGATCCATTTTATTTTTATATTCATACATATTTATAAAATAAAATTGGATGAAATATCTAATGTATGTGAGGACATTCAAAATTATTGATAGTGATGATTTTTTTCTTGTTTTATTTTTATTCCTCTTGATTATTGTGTGTCTACCAAAAGTAAATTCACAATCTTTTCACGCAATCCACATTATTTATGTCAATATATATATATATATATATTTTTTTTTTATTTTGTTTCGCTTTGTCTTTCTGTGACTCCTGGACTTTTGTTGAATTGGCAAAACTTGAAGTTGACGTATTTGACGACGTGCTCTTTCATCATTTCTCTTTCATATGTATATATACTCACTCACTTTCTCTCTATACATGAACAATCGATCTTGCAACACAGAGACCAAAAGTGGGTGGATAAGAGAAAGAGGTGAGGGTGAAGAGAAATATACACCAGGGCACTTTGTTCCACAAGTTCTACAGTGAATTTACGAGCGAATAAAGACATCCCTTGAAAATCGTTCAACCCTGTCCTTTTTTCATATATATATATATATTTTTTACCTTTTCCTTTTTTTTTTTCTTTCTATTCCTTATTTTTATTTCCTCATTGCAAATGCATTAAAAAAAAATAAGAAAAATTTATATTTTTTCCTTCCTTTCATTTATTTCCATATTTTTTTTTTATAATTTTCTTTTACAATAAAATTACATTACAGGTAAAATTCATCGGATAAAAAAAAATTTGTGACGGAACTTTTTATAAAAAAAATTTCCATATTTTCTCAGATGGATTACTGGTGAGTGGAGTAGATGTAGCGCTAGTTGCGGCGGTGGTTCGAGAACTCGACTTGTATTTTGTACTGAAAGAAATGGCAATGAAACGATCAGAGTAAGAAATATATTCATCATTTTTTTTTTTTTTTTTCTCTTCTTCTTACATAAATATTTTATTCTGTTTTATTCATAGAATTTGTCTTTTAAATCATAATTAATTATTATTTATTTATTTATTTTTTCTTTTTCTATTCAGCTACCAGATCACAGATGCAATTTAAATCATAAACCGAAGAATCAAGAGAATTGCAATACGATCTCGTGTCCCATGTGGGAAACACAGCAATGGAGTAAAGTGAGTTAATATTTCAATCATAAATTGAAAACTTTTGTTATACAACATGAACACATATAATTTATTTAATTTAATTAAATATTAATGCAGTGTGCCAATTTTACTCAATGCTAATACAACAAAATTATATTTATCTCTACTTCTTCTCTACAAACAAATTGTAAAATAATTTGAAATACAAATTTGACCTCATGAAAATATTATTCGTTTGTTTGTTATTATTAAATGTAATATATAAAAATTACATTTAATAATTCATGATAAAAAATTTTCTATTTATTTTTATTTTCGTCTTTCTATACTTTGTATATATATTCATTATTATTATTATTTATTTTTTTTTTTTTCATCACTGAACGTTTAAAGTGCCGTCGGCCACACGCTCGAGTTACTATCAAAGGAAAACACCAAAGAACGTTATGACGTTGATCGTGAAAAAGAGTGGTGAACGAAAAGAAAAATACAAGAAGAAAAAAAAAAAAAAAAAAAAAAAACTAGTACTTTTGCATTTAGTAAAATTGATAAAGAAGAAAGACGTCATTAGGCGTTTTGCCTGCATGTGGCACAAATTCAATCAACAATCAAGATTAAAAATGAAAAATTATTTTTGCCAAGTAAATAAATAAATTTCTCATCGTTTACCTATTTTTTTTTGCACTATTGGAAAAGTAAATATAAAATATGTAAATATGTGTAAAAAATATTTACTCTTATATATGGCTTGGATAGCTCAGTCGGTAGAGCATCAGACTTTTAATCTGAGGGTCCAGGGTTCAAGTCCCTGTTCGAGCGAATTTTTTTTTTTTTCTAATTTCCAATTAATTCAATGCATTAGTACCGCTTAATAAATAATATGAAAAAAAAAAAATTAATATGATGTTATAGCGCACGTAGCATCTACACAAAAACAAGACGGAGCAAATTGAATTTATGATTTATGATAGTAAATCTCGAATAATCTTTGCTGACTCTCCCTTACTCTCAAATAAATTCATTATCAATTCAATTCACTTGTTGTTTTTAGTGTTCAGTTACGTGTGGAAGTGGATTTAGAAGTCGAATTGTCGAGTGTAGAGATGGAAATGGCAGATCATCTATTGATTGTGATAAATTAGAACGTCCGCAAGAGAAACAAGAATGCAATACTAATAATCCTTGTCAAACATGTAAGTAATCGTAGGAAATTAATTGAACAATGAATTTATTACTTTTCATTTCTCTACTAATTTATTTAATTTTATTATTTAAGACTCGGAAGAATCATCACAATCACTGATTCAGCCTTATCCAGCGCCACCAATGCCAGAAAAATTAGTTGATCAACCAATACCATCAGAGTCTACGTAAGTTAAAAAAAAAAAAAAAAAAAAAATGCTGAATATTATAAAAATTCGAATAATATTTTATTTAAAAATAAATGCAGTTTCATTGCGGACGAATGGTCAACCTGTAGCGCGACATGTGGCGAGGGTATACGTCATCGTGAAGTACATTGCAAAATATTTTTAGAATTCAGTAGAACAATAGCAAAATTGCCAGATCGACAATGTACTGGGCCAAAACCACCTGAAACTGAAAAATGTATGATAAGACCGTGTGGATTGATGGATAACAGTTTGTCATATCGTATTGACACGGTTGGAGATAGTGGATACGAGGAATCAAATTTAATGGATTCGTATAGGTCGTCAGGAAGTTCGGGATCAAGTGACTATGAGGGTGGTGTCAAAGTTGCTCCTGGTAATTCAGGTCAAACGACTTACTCATGGAAAGAGGGTGGATACAGCGCCTGTACTGCCTCTTGTCTCGGTGGTAAGAAAAAATACTTTGTTTTTTTTTTTTTTACATTTCAACTTTAATTTTAACTTTTCCATTATATAATTTAATGTAAATAAAATAATTAATCATTTTCACTGCTTTTAAAAATTCTTTTTTACACTTTATACTAGGTGTACAAGATTTAATAATTAATTGTGTGAGAGATGACACGGGTAAAACTGTTATTCCACTTTTGTGTACAAAAGAAACAAAACCAGAATCGCGAGTTCGTACATGCAATGATCACGCCTGTACACCGAGGTAAATAATTATTAAAATATTATAATTATCCATTTATTATATTTATTTTTTGTAAAATACATTGTTGATTGATATATTTCCATTTGAATGTAAATTTTCAGATGGAATTATAGTGATTTTTCGCCGTGCAATAGCCCCTGCGGTATTGGTATACAAACACGAGACGTCACTTGCATACATGAAGTAGCACGAGGTCCTGGGAATACAGTGGTGGTACCAAGCCATATGTGTCAGACGCCACCGCCAGTGGACAGGCAACATTGTAACGTGTGGGATTGCCCACCCAAATGGCAGCCGAGTGAATGGGACAAGGTAAAAGCACTAACAGCAGCAGCAGCAGCAGTAGCAGCAGCAGCAACATATTACATTCCATTCATATCCCACATCATTGAACTTTATGCATTATATATCATATAACAATATATTTTGATTTTGTTAAGAGATAAAGAGATATAGAGGTAGTAAACGCGCAGTATACACTAGAATTTATATCCTTTGTATAATTATATTTCCAAATGTTGAATAATTATTTTATATTATTTATTTATTTTTTTTTTTTTTTCATTTTATCATAGTGTTCCAAAAGCTGCGGTGGAGGAGTTAAACGACGCGAAGTTATTTGTGAACAAGTAATGGCACAAGGACACAAACAATCACGTCCTGATCGTGAGTGTCAAGGAAATAAACCGGCTATGGAAAAACCGTGTAATACAAAAGCGTGCCATGAATTTAGTCCAAATATACAAGCCACAATAATTAGTCAGAATACAACATTTAATCAACAAAATCCAGAACAAAAAGTTGATCTTAAAATTGGTGGGAGTGCAACGGTATTTCAAGGTATACCCGTGGTTAAAATTCGTTGTCCAGTTAAAAAATTCAACAAGTAAGTATTTCATTATTGAAAAAATAAGAAGAATAATGATTGAAAAAAAAAATAAAAAATATTGATGAATTAATTTAATTTAAATATAAATAATTAGGGCACAAATTGTATGGACAAAAGATCGTGCGCAACTACACAAATCGAGAAAGTATAAAATTAGTAGAAAAGGAGCTTTGAAAATTATCGATATTGGATTTACTGATAGTGGAATTTACGCGTGTATTGGTAATTATTTATATAAAAAAATTATAATCATTAAAAAAAATTATTATAAAATAATTGAAGAATATATTTATTTATTTTTTTTTTCAATTATGTTTTTATCGTGAATTTTCATGAATAATTAATTATTCCAGCTGGAAAAACACGCGCGGAATTGCGTCTTACTGTAAAACATCGGACACGTGAACAAATGAGTAGTGAGGAAATTTTACGTTTTGGTAATACAGTGCATCAACGACAGGATATAAATGTCGACTCGGGTTCTGCAAGTTCAGGCGAAAATTTACAAATTGATCGCGCTGGTAAATATTTTATTATCTATATATATTAATATAAATAATAATTATGTAATATTTTTTTTTTATTTTTCATTATTTATTTATTTATTTATATATATAAAGCACCAGCTTATCAAGGCACATTTGCATTTGGCAATGATGATCTCAGTCATGAATCACGACCGGAAGCACCGTCATCTGGCCAAACAACCAAGAAACCACGACGTAAATCCAAACCCAAACCAAGTCCTGCATCCTCAAATTCAAATTCAAATGGCGAATATTCTGTCACATCAATTCATCAGGTAAATTTTTAAATTCAATAAAAATTCTAAAATTATTTCACCGAATAAATTCTGACGTTCGTGTGCTACAAATGAAAATCAATAATCAGAATTCACTTCTATCGATGACGTAATATATCGGGGGCATGTATTTCGAGATAGTATAATAATAAATTCATATACGACCATCTATAAACGATAACACTGATATTTCCATTGCAATAAAATTCACCTCATTTCTCGACATGTTTCAATTGATTCAGCTTTATAATCAAATATTCAAATATTGTTGATTCCTTTCTTTTTTTCTTTTTTTTTTTTTTTTTTTTTTCCTTTGCCTCTACTAATAACACAAATTTCTCTCTACTTTTAATTGCTGCAATCATATGAACATCAATTGCAATGTTGGATTTAACACACATTTGGAATATAATTTTAAACAGCCGGGTCATCATGAATCAGTTGAGTCTACTGCGTCCTCAGGCGCATCTCAACTCGTTCCGCAATTCAGCAACTTAATCTCCACCTTAAAGGTGAATTCTATGTATCAAAATTCAAAAATTAATTATCAATTTTTTCATATTCCATCATAAAATATATATTGATATCTCAATAAAAATGTATGAAAAAAAATATATATAATAATAGAAAAAAAAAAAAAAAAAAATGAAAAACTTATTGATATTTTTATTTTTATTTTAGTCGTATTTGCCGTTTCATAACAGTGGTGGATCCAATCGTGGCCATCGAATGATCACGGAGAATCCACCTACAAATGATTATCATAAAGAATTGTCTCGAAAAATTTATTTGAATGAACAAAATGATAATGAATTACATTATGAAAGTGAAACAGACAATTTTAATATGTTTGGACGTAATTCAGTGATACCCGATGATACTTTTGGTCCAGACGAGGAGAGAATATTTATTGATGATGATCCATATGATTTAGATACCGCAATAATTTCAATTAACCCATGGGGTGATATTAAAAAAACAACTAAATTAATTGGTAAAAGGTATGAAAAAACAGTGACAACTGAGCGCACAAAAGATTATTTGGAAGAATCGTTGAAAAATGTAAAAAGACATCGAAAAGGATCGCGTGATTATTTCTTGAGAAATCAACGAGGTACAAGTAAAGATTCTACAACTACAAAAAAATTAAAAATAGAGACGAAAAAAAATTACAGTACAACTGAGAGTTCAACTCTCGTATTTTTTCTCGATCGTGTAGATGATAATCAAAAAATTACCAAATCACTCGATGAAAATATGAATAAAGATAATAATAAAAAAATAACAGAAGAAAATAAAAATAATAACGATAATAATTCCACGTTGAAAAATATAAATTCAATGTCAGTAACAATTTTGGGTGATGAATTTTTTAATGGATTAAAAAATAATTCACTCAATATCAGTCAAATATCATTCATTGATCAAACAACAAAATCAATCACAGATTATTTATCACCAAATTTACCAGATAACGATGATAAAATATTTGATTCTGGAAGTGAAATGGAACAAACTGAAGATTCATATGAAGAAGAATTAACACGACAAAAAACAAATAATAAAAATATAAACAAAAAAACGGGTAAATTTCCAAATAATCAAAGTAAAATTGATGATACAGACAGTAATAGTAGTAATGAAAATGCACGAGAAATCGATTCAGAGAGTGATGATCGTAGTGCAATTGAAATATCAAGTAATGAAGATACAAAAATTGAAATGTCTTTAAAAAATAAAAATCATTCTCATAGTGTTGATGATAAAAATTTATATAAATCAACAATTGATTTTGATATAAATGACACAAACGAATCGACTACCACTGAAATTTTCTACAGCAATAGTTCACTAAATTTATCTGATAAAAATTCTACAAGTAATTTGATATTCGAATGGATAACTACAGAGTGGTCAAAATGTTCACAAACTTGTGGCGGCGGAGGATTTCAAATGAGAAGCGCTCAATGTACAGTTCATACAGCAAAGTCAAACAACAGTATGACAGGAGTAACTACTGCCACCGCAATTACTGCCCACTCAAGAACAGTAATAGGTGCTTCACTTTGTGAAGATGCTGGTTATCCAGTACCACAAAAAGTACGTCCATGTGGCATTGGTACGTGTCCTCAATGGCACACCAGTGAATGGACACCATGTGAATTATCACGATGTTTCAATTGGAAGACTGGTAAAGTTTCATTTATTTTATTAACTTTGATTAATAATTATTTATTTAATTTATCATTTATCGATTATTTTAGCAATGCAAAGAAGAGATATAACGTGTCGTTCGATAGATGATAGTGAAAATGGAACAACAAATGTAACAATTCTTGATGCAAGTAAATGTGATGACGGTATTAGGCCACCGCAAAGACAAGAATGTTATAATGATGCTTGCAAAGGTGTTTGGAGAGTTGGGGAATGGTCTGAGGTATTGTAAATTATCAAATTAAAATGTGAAAAAAATTTCATCATAGGAAGGAATGACATATTGACGCATTTGCATTTACTAATGATTTTCAGTGTACTGCAACGTGTGAAGAGGATGGTATTAAATATCGAATTTTACAGTGTGTATGGTATGGAACAAAAAAACCCGCGGGTAATGCATGTAGAGATATTTTACGTCCGCCAGTGATGAAAGTTTGCAAAGGTCCACCGTGTTCACGGGATCCTGGTAATTTATATCGAATATTTAAATAATTAAATTAAAATTTATATCTTGATAATTATTTTTTATTTATATAAAATTTTTTTAGCTGAATGCGATGATCATTCGCCATTATGTAATAGAGTAAAAATGATGAATATGTGTCGTGTGCCACTTTATCAAAAGCAATGTTGCAAATCGTGTCGTGAGAGTCCACAAGAAAATTGAAAATTTTCTATTACACATAGAGAATAAAAATAAAACTGAATAAATTATTGACAATCCAATAATTTAAGTTAGTTAATTGATTGAAAATTAATAAAATAAAAATGTTTTTCGTGGGGGAGATATATATGTATCATCAATCAATGACAATTGAATGATAAACTAATGAAAAATACCATGCAACATTGCTATATATCCTGACCATAATTCGATTTTTAGATGGAAAAAAATTTATTTTACGCACAGTTCAACAAACCAAAATAATTAAATGAAAAAATTTGAAAAAAATAAAACAATGGCACTTTTTTGTGAGGAAATAATTATGCCACATACCTCGAATATTATCTTTCAATAGCGACGATTATTATATAATATTAAACTTCCTCTTCTTCCTTGCATTCCCTCGGCATGGAAAAAAAAAACATTTTAATCGGAAAAATTCCATGTGTCGGAACACGAGTTAAAGAGAAATAATATTATTGTTAAAGTTTAATGAAAAAAAAATAATAATAATAATAATAATAAAGTTTGAAGGGTAATTTAATAGTTAATATACTAAAAGAAATACCCATGCAATACCATTTATAAATATTCAATGTGTTTTAAGGCCTTGTGGAATAAAAAAAAAAAATTTAGACATACTACTTTTTAGCTAAAAGGAAAAAAAAAAGAGAAAAAAAAAAGAGAAGCACGACAGATGGGAGATGGGAAAGGAAAAAAAAATTATTAGATATTTACTTGTTTGCTTTTAAATATGCTAACTAGCGATAAAATCTGTTAATTGAAATTAATTCCTAATTTTTTCATTGTACACCTATCTACAACAAACAAACATACACACACACACACAAACATACACTCATAGATTATTTTTCAAGACTGAACAAAATTACAAACTGTGTAAAACTTCAAACTATACATAAAACATTCCAACTGGGGTACTGGCAAAAATTTTAATCATTGTTATATTATGAAAGTAATTGTGTTCTATTTTTTAAATTATTATCCACCTCTCTCTCTCTCTCCCCCCTCCTCCTCCTCCCACCCTTCTCTTCTCTTTAAATATTTCATTAAGCAAGTACAAATTTATCTATATTACATTATTTTTTTATTTCATTACGTTTTATTTATTATAAAATTATCATTTATTTAACGCAACTGAACAAATTAATTAATTATATATATAGTATAATGAAAAAAAAAAAAAAAAAAAAAAAAATGAACACTAAATAAATTATTATACGCCTATTCACACAACCCTCAAGGATCTAATGTATAAGCTGAATAGTTTCTAAGCAATAAAAAAAAACAACATCAACAAAAAAAAAACCAACACTCATGAATAATTGTAATATAATATTTTATTATTAATTTTCGACGTAAGAAAAAAAAAAAACAAAAAAAAAAGCATGAAAAAATATTTGTCAAAAATTTTATTGTTTAACGTCGTTGGCATTGACATTTATTTATTTACTTATCTCTCAGTTAACTTATATATCAAGATTTAAATGTTTTACTAGGAAAAAAAAAAAAAAAATGAAAGAAAAAAAGAAAAGAAAATATATTATATCAAATAATTTTTATTAATTTATTTTTTATTTTGATTGACTTTGTATTTTGATTGTTTCGTACTTAATTCTAGATTGACATTTTGTATATATTTAAAATGCATGTATGTAAAATTATCATGCAATACTATTGAATAAAAAATAATATATATTTGTTTATTGATCAATGATATGATAAACAATTATATTAACAATTAAATTTAACACCTCTGTATATGTAAATATGTAACTGCCTAAATACATATATAAAAGAGATGAAAAAAAAAAAAAACAAAACAAAAAAAATGAAAACAAAAAAAAATAATATTAATAATAAATCGAAAAGAATATATGTTACTGCACCATTAATTAATCTGAAGAAATAATTAAATTTCCCAAATACTTGAGATTTTTTCATCCGTCATTGGCCAAAGTTCGCGCAATATTTCCCATCCAGATTTTTGTGTCACCATTAAATAATCATTTTCCGGATCGTTTAAATGCGAATACATTCCCAAAACAAGACTCTGAGATGCACGTGCACAAATACCAAGTTTTAAAATTTTTTTCTCGAAATTCGTCAATTTTCTTATACTTTGATATCCTTCAATAACATATTTACCCATTTTAATATCACGCGATTGCATAATCATATAAAAAATTGTTAATATCAATTCAAAAATAATATATGAATATTGTGTATCACCAAAATCAATGATACCAAATACATTTGTTTGTTCATCATTAACAATTATATTTTGTTCATTTAAATCACCGTGTATCATACCTTTTTCTAATTTATTAATATTACCAAGAATTTCGATTTCAAAATTATTTATCACGTCAATTACAAGTGTTTTATCGTTATCATTTCCAATAACAAATGTATAATTATGTAATTTTGGAATTGAAAGAAGACTCCAATCATGAACACGATTTTTATATGATGAATGAACGAAACCTTTCAAAATATTATCCAAATTCGCAACGAATAATCCAACATTGAAAAATAATTCTGGTGATAATTTTGAATTATAAAGAATTTCACCAGGACAATAAACCAAAAGACGTACCTGAAAAACAACAAAAATAATTTTTATTATTTGAAAATACCAACAAATATTTATTTGTAATATTAACAAAAAAAAAAAAAAAAATGCATATATATTTTTTTTTATTTACATACAACATGAATTGTATCATCATTTTCACGTATTTTTTCCGATGAATAATACAATCCCATCAAATTTAATACAGGCACAGGACAAATTACATTACGTTCATTTAAATATAACATCATTTCATTTTGTCCTTCAATAAAATTTTTATCCTGTGAATCCAATGAATTCATTATTTTCAATACATAACCGTTCACAGCTAATTTATCAATATAAATATTATTATAATTTTCATCACAAATAATACGATAATTTTTATCATCATAACCATTCAATTCCCGTATATATTTCACTTTAAAACCGTACAATTTTTCTACTAAATTCACAGCTAAATTGTCATTAACAATCGGTCGAATTTTCACATTATCCATTTTACATTGTGCCATTATTACAAAATTTATGTATATATATATATATATTATTAATTCATTCAAAATATTACGTGGGACAATCCGTTCTCACAGTGTACTTTGACGCTTGATAAATCCAAACGTTACAAACTGAATCTCGTGATATGCACACAGATAACATCACAGATGAGAAAAGAAAAAAAAAAAAATTTACTTATCAATATTTATATCGCAAATACTGATACTGGTGTATGATCAAACTGTCAGTGAATACAAATATTATTCCACTGTGAAGATTGAACCTCTACTATATTTATTCTTTCAATTGAAACAATTCAATGAATTAACTCTGCCATATAAATAACTACATAACAACTTCTCAACTAATACAATATTCAATACTGTGACATATAAAATATTATTCCAAATATTTTACTACATTATAAAGTCATCACAACATAATATTGATGAAAAAAATTATATATATATATATGCGCAGTCTAGCATTGATAAAATTTAGTTTATACATTAAATACACAAGGTGAAATGGGCTCGATAAAATATTTTGGTAAAAAAATTTTATTATTAAAAAATTTCTGACTGTCCAGCAGTTTATATTTGAAAATTTACCCGCCACCCACTGACGTCATTTGTATAGACAAAATAAAATCTGTAGTATCCACTGTCGATAATTAAATAACAAATGATTATTTCAATGTGTATTTTATCATCTTACGATAAAATAATAATAATAATAAATAAAATATGTGCGTGTATATAAAAGAGTTAATAATGAATTAAATTAAATTTGAATAAATATAATGAAATATAAATATTTTTTTATGGATTATCGACTGGATTTCGTGGCATTTAATATTTTTATTTAAATAATGATTTCAAAATTAACGCTATTATATTATCTATCTATTTGAAAGAGGAAAAAAAAAAAAAGTCATAAAGTATTTAATAATTTAATTAACAAAATGGCATTGAACTGTCAAATAAAACATCGATTGCAGATTATATATAAATACAGATTCATATGTATATGTAAGTGTGTTTATATATATATATAAATGAAACAATGTTATCGCCACTTAAATTTCTTACCATATACACCGCGACGGTCAGCAAATTCTCAGGCGGCTAAAGGGAAAATACACACAGAGAGAAAGAATATTTTTATGTGTATATAGCAGAACTATATACAACCGGTTGAAATTGAGTTTGAAGTGAGAAAAGAGGCAGAGATAGATTGGTGGGAATGAAAAAGTGAGAAAAAAAAAAAAACAGTGAGAAAGATAAAAATGGATAGAATTAATGCGTGCGAGACAAGCAAACCACTTTGCCTCCTTCAATATAGCAGAACTCTAAATGTTCATGCGTTTACACATACATACAGATGTACATATATCAGAAAAAAATCCTTTGTATATTGGTCATCATTTGAAATTTCATGGTGAAGGTGAGGTCAAGTTAAAAAATTCACGGGTGATCTAAATACCAGAAAAAAAAATAAATAAATAAATAAATCCTTTATCCTTCAATCATTTTTTCCATTATTTATTATTATTATTATTATCATTATTATATTTATTATTCATCTCCTCTACTATTTCTCAATGACAAACGACAATTTCTCATTCAGAATATACATGAGGAAGAAAAAAAAAAAAAATTTATTCACTTGCGGTTAAATTACAAAAATTATAATAATAGAAAATACTTGTAGAACATTAACCTTATTATTATTATTATTATTACTTTTTTCTTTTTTTTTTTGGCAACATTAAACTCTTAGAATCACCTGTAACACTAATACACTTCATCATATACATCTAAACACACATACACACATATATATATACACATGTGTCGCGTTCCACTTATTCTATATATTAATATTAAGGTGCCGAAATAGTCTATAGCAACAACTGCGATCGTTGAACGAGTAAGTGAGATAGCACTTGAAAACCTGTAATGAAACAAAAATATTACACTTATCTACATTTACGTGGTTTAAGACACAAGAAAAATTGAACGAAAAAAAAAAAATATATATATATATATTATCAAAAAAATAAAATCACAATATCATTAACAATATAATAATAGAAATAATAAATCTCGTAACACACACACGTACAATGTACAGGAAAAAAAAAAAAAAAAATGCGATCGAATATGACTTATCAGCATTGTAATTAAAATTCAACGTAGAACTCAAATACTAGTAAATATATATATATATATATATATACATATATTTTTTTTTTTTTCATTTTGATAACTCGCCAAGTTGAGTGTATACACAGTGCGAAAATTACGTTACACTAGTAGAACGCTATATTTAGTTTAATTACTAATATATCTATATATATATATATACAATATGTAAATAGCCAACATTATATATACATATGTATATATGTACTGATGAAAGTATATGTATGTGTATACTGGTCGAAATAGCATCCGACGTTTCATTCGTTCTCAATCTGCGAGAATCTAACGCCACGATTTTTTTGTTCTTTTTTTTTTTTTTTTTTTTTTTCGGTTTCAATTCACCAGATAAGATTTTATATATACAATGTATATATTTGATATGTAGTACAATATGTAATCCGATGTGTTTGCATATAACATTCACGAATGTATTGTATAACGACAATCAGTGGAACACACACACACACACACATACGTGTAAGAAATGGAAATATAAAATTGATAATAATTAGAATTTCTATCTATTTTTTTTTTTTTTTTTTTTTTTTTCAACGTATCAAACTTAGCAATTGTACATGAATAATAATTTGACCTCGATTATTTTCTATTCGAGAAATAATACTTTATAAAAAAAAAAAAGAGATTATCAATAAATTTTTAATTTTGCATAGGAGAGAGAGTGAATGAGAGTGAATGAGAGATGACGCTTGTGATGTTGTTATAATCGATTTTCGATAAATATACAATGTATATATATCTGTTACGTGTGAATATAGTATAATGTATTTGTGACGTAGGAGTGGAATACACGTATACGTTAGGGGATATATTCACAATTCGTGTTTGCTTAAAAAAAATAATGAAAAAAATAATAAATAAAGAAAATAATGAAACAAAAAAAAAAGAAGAAAAAAAAAAGTCAATTCACAATATAACAATCTTTTTTCTTTTTTTTTTTTTTTTTTTTTTCATTCTATTGTTCATGATATAATTACGCATGTGCACATTGTATGATAAACCAATGTTCATCATACGATTGGCGCCCACCAATGTGTATTTAAGTGTTTGATCGCGCCCGCAAGCGAAATAAATCTATATATATATATATTCAAGTTACATTTGATAATGTAGATTATTATCGCTCATCGACTTTACAAATTAAACCAAAGAAAAAAAAAAAAAAAAAATGAAATGAAAAATATAAAATAAAAATTTTACGTGATTTTATTCCTGGATTGTTTAACTCGGAATATGTACATATAAATATTCATAAATTATTTGAACTTAATTCAGAGTGTAATAACCTACTGCATGATGAATATTGCCTCGTGGCATCATTATATACCCTCAAAAATATATATAAAATATTTTTTTTTTTTTTTTTTTATCGGTACATCTGCCTCTTCGTATATATCTTCACCTGCGTGCATTGCCGGCAGCTGTTCCCGCTCGAATAAACGTACTCGTGCCTATACATTATATATATATATATATTTGTACATGTATGCATGTGCGTTAACTGGTGGCGCGTGCCCAGCCATGTTAAGTAAAATGGAAAAATAAAAAATGAAAAAACATCCCCGAAAAAGTTGAGTGAATGAAACCATCACCCCTATCGTAATTTGTGATAGTAAAAATTTACGTGTATCTGCACGAATGTGTAGCCAAGTATCAATATTGTATAAGATACGATGAATGAAACTGAAACGAAAAAAAAAAAAAAAAAAAAAAAACAAACCGTGACATAGTGAAAAAAAAACTATAAAAATTATTAAGACAATAATTTATTTTGAGTAATCGCAGAAATTAAACTTTCTTCTTCTTCTACTTCTTCTTCTTTTATTATTATTATTCTTCTATTATTATTTTATTATTTGTTTTTTTTTTTTTTGTTTTGTTTAATAAGCGGATATGTGTTTGCAATGTTACGGGTAAAATGTTAAATAGAGCGTCGTCGATCTATAACCAATCGGTTGAACGCATGCGCCTATAAAACCCAATATATATAATGTGTAATTTTAATGGAAGACTGTCGTGAACATCCCCTGTGGAAAATTTATTAGGAAGCCCCATCATCTTGTCATACAATTTAACATTTGTTTTTTTAAATACAATATTGAAAGGAAAAAAAAAAAAATTTTAAAAACTTGATTTTTTTATTTTTGATTTATTTTGTATGCCAGACAATTAATAAGTAGTTCAAACTCAATATCATTATCTTTTTATATTTTCAGTGATATTTATATCTATAATATTAATAGTATCACTTTAGTACATTCATTAATTGTTTTGTTGTTTAATTGTTCAAAATAAATAATGGTAAGACCTTGCGCACCTTTTTTTTTTTTTTTTTCTCTTCTTTTTCCATACATCCATGCGCCGGAAACGGGGCCGAGCGCGAAAGTTCTAGAACATTCTATATACAATCACTCTATGTGAATAGATCACATTGAATAATTTAATAAAAAAATACAGTGGCATGTTCAATGTGATTCAATATCACTCGATAATACAATAAAAAAAAATTAAATATATAAAAAATGAGATATTTTAAATTGAATTATATGAAAAATGAAATATAAATAATTACGATGCCGGTTCAACGCCGGAAATACAAAATAATTTTCTCACGATACATCTCGCTCTTATATTCTTTCTCTTTTGCTCGGTCATTCTCTTTCTCTTTTTCTCACATTGCCTAAGTGATATTCGCCTTGCACACTCACGGCAAATTAACGACGGCTGGGAAGAGGATGAACATGAGAATGACACAGCGACAGTGAGGGGAAAGTGTTTCTAGATAAAGGTGAGGGAGACAATTTTCTAAGTACGGACCTGAACACTACCGGCATCGGTTTTACAAACGTACACACACACACACACACACACACACACATTTCCATGAATATATATATACATTGACGGTATGAGATTACTTGGAAAGAAGAAGCGGAGAAAATGTTTCATGATGAACGAATAAAAAACGAACGAAAACTAACAAAAAAAAAAAAAAATGAAACATTACCAATATTTTCATTGTAAATATAAAATTTCATTAAATTAAAAATCAAAGAGAAAAAAAAAATAATAATATTTACAGCTCTTTCAATTGTTAAAGTGAGAATAATAATTTATTAATAATTATTAATATTTTTTTTTTGTCACAGATGTGAAAAAAAAAAAAAAAATTCAAATAATTGATAACGATCTATAGTGTGTGTCTATTGTAATAAATATAAACGTACACACGCACTTGCGTTTTATATATTTACTTATTATTATTATTATTATTATTGTTATTATATATATATATATATATATATATCCATAAGTTTATGTATTTGTGTGTATGGACTGTGAGGCAAGGCGGGGAGATACATGAAACAACGATCAATCTCAACGCCATCTACAAACGAGCGGGAAAGAAAACTGTTTGAAGGCCGCTTGGTATGTTGTGTGGAGCCGGCCGGGAGAAAGAGAGAAGAGAGAAGCGTGTGGTAAGAGGAAATAGGACAGGAGAATCCCCGAGAGAGCGAATTGCTCTGCCATTTGCGCGTCGGTCTACAGCCTTAGTGTTACTCTGCGTCTCTTGTGCGTCGTTTCGTCGTTCACAATAAAGAAGTACCTCGAGGATATATATATTTATCCACAGTGTTTCATTCACATTTTTTTTACAAGTGTAAAATTTAATTAATCAACAATTAATATCATCATGGCTGATGTTGAAACTAAGTGAGTATTTATTTATCACAATATTATTGTAATTGTGTATTTTTAATTTTCTTTCTTTCTTTTCCCCTCTTTTTTTTTTTTTGTTTAATATATATATATATATAAATAAATATTATCTATTTATACAACGATTTTATATAAACCGCGTTTTGTTCCTGTGCGTATTTTATGTGCTGGTGCGTAAGTTTTTGTGGATATACATAAAAATATATACGCGTATGTGTAATATATATATATGTATATGTATGTGTGTGTATATATGTGCTAAAACCACGCTATCCATACCCAAACCAACGCCATAGCTCTCGTATATATAAGAAGAAAAAAATAAAAAATAAAATAAAATAAAATTTCTCTTCCATATATATTCATTGACATCAATTAAATTATTACACGTGCTGATATATTTAATATAAAAGAGGGAAAAAAAAAAAAAAAAAAAAATCTTTGTGCATTTGTTTTCTCTTTTTTTTTTTTGTTTCTTTTTTTTTTTTCTTTTCATTTTGTTAGGATAAAACCGGCGGGAAGCGGTGGCCCCCACGCTCACGTACGTTGTATATATGCGCGAATGTGTACGAGTGTACTACTGCCGCCGCGCGGCATTTTCTCTCTACTGAATAAATTTTTTTTTTTTTTCGTCGTGTTCTCTCTTTATTTATTGAAAAATTTACAATAGGTATATATATATATATATATCGTAATCGAGATGGAATTTATTAAGTAGTGATAATTAAAATTATCATGTATCATCTTTATTTATATATTTCTCTCTGTTCGTTCATTGCACTGTCGTTTATTCTGTAACTACAACATTTTCTTTTCCTCCTGTCCTTTTCTATTGTGGCTACGTGCAATGAGACGCCACGAGGGGTAAACGCGGGTAAAAGAGGGACATATATATATAGGGGACGCCGTCCGAGTTATTTTTCACTGTCGTCCCACGCACTTTTGTACGGCACGTTTGACAATTTTATTTATTTTTTCTTCCTTCCTTTATTCCTCCCTCTCTTTCTTTCTTTCTCTTTCTCTCCCTATTCCCTTCATTCTCTTCATTATTTACAATTACCCATCATCATATTGTATATTACCACGGCCGACAATTTTATATTCTTTATAAAACAACTACCTGATGGAATTGTGTTGGCAAAAGAAACACAGAAACATCGTGTATGTTTATATTGGTGATGCCGGGTCACGGAATATTTCCCCTCTGTGAAAGTCGTCTACCTGGAAGTGTTTTTAACATATGCACGTAATAAATATATATATATATATATATGTGAAATGCTCTGGAGAGTTCGTTCACGTATATTGCCATGGTACGGGTCGACAAATGCCGTCGACTCAGCGATTAAACTCATGTACACATTATACACATTGAAATTTTACATTACACACACACGCTAAGCTTGGACTTGATGCTTGTCATATAGAATCGTGTATGAATGATTAATCGTTCGTAAATATACTTAGTAGAAAGATTGAAATTGAAATGAAGATGTGTGAGAGAGAGAGAGAGAGAGAGAAAAAAAAACAACACCGGGACAGAGTGAGAAAGGAGGGGTCTTTTGATTATGACTGTACGTAGCTCCGCGCGTCGCGTCCAAAAGAGAACGGCCGGAATATCGATCCACTCGGCTCTCCCAACTCACAAATATCGGGGTTTTTTTTTTTTTTTTTTTTTTCGAGCATCAAACAATTCAACACAAATGTTATGCATCGTCTCTTGCTTTCTTTCTATACCGGCTTTGCGGTCTCATGACCGCTTGGTTTTGTCTTACAATTATAGCGAAATTGAACGAGGGAAGAGAAGAAAGTATATACACAGATACACTTGGTTGAAACACACGTATACAGAGTTGTGTGTTGTCTTCCGTTATATAGAAACAGAATAAGTGAAGTGGAAAAAAAAAAAAAAAAAAAAAGATAGGGAAAAGAGACTGAAATGATATATAATGTCAACGTACGTAGTAGAAAAGTGAGAAAGGAAATGAGTAGTTGCATGAAGAGAGATGCCGTGCAGGAGGATGAGATTTGAAAGAGCGAGAGCGGTGAAGAGATTGTGAACTTGCCGCGTATTGAAAATGTTAGTACTTGCCGAGTGGCAGCACTTGGTAGATATTTAGTTTGTTGAGATTGTGAGGGGTGGCGGCACAAGTATCCGTTTAATTGTAGCGCGAAATATTATAGTGTTTGAATGAAATAATATAAATTTAGATATTGACATTATTTTTTTTGTTTATAGTTGACGGCAACTTTGCATATACAATTGGGTTAGGTTATTTTTGTTTATGTACTTTGATGAAGTCATTTTTTAAAAATATTTTTAAATTCATCATGAATGAATTATTAATATTTTTTTTCTTTTTTTTTTTAATGATTAACAGGGAAACCAAAGTCGTCGCTGCCTCCCCAGAAAAAAAAGTAGTCGAGGAGGAAAAGAAAGAGGTTGAGGAGGTCGATGAAGATTCAAGAGCGTCTGAAAATGGTGATGCAAAGGAGGTAAAGGAGACTAAAGAAAATGGTTCAGCGGAAGAGAAAGAGAATGATGAAAAAGAAGCTGAATCCACGGAAAATGGCGATTCCACAGGTAAATATATTATCACAAATTTATTCAAAATTGTAAATTTTTCGCTGCATCACATTGTATTGTATTTTTCATAATTATTTTTATTATTATTTATATGTAGATGCACCCGCTGATGCCTGCTGCATAAAGAGGAAATCCGTAGCTGGTGTTGAAACAACTGTGGATGCAGTGGATGGCGCTAGTCCGGAAAAAAAAGCAAAACTCGAGGAAAAACCAGTCGAAGCAGAGAGCAACGGTGATACCCCGACAGAGACTGCGGCCTAATATTGCACTTGCATCAAATTACTCCCATCCTAAAATAGTGAACACGAAAATTAAAAGAAATGAAAAAAAAAAAAAACAGTATCATCAGCGTGAATTAGGGGAAGACGAAAAAATAAAAACGAAGAATTGTCAAAGTTTTAATAGAAAATAACACATTTCGTTCTAATTATTTTTTATTTTATTTTATTATTATTATTATTATTATTATTATTATTTTGAATTTTAATTTTAATTACTTTACTCTCAATGCATTTTTCGTACTTAATAGGTTGTACTGCAACTTCACAAGAATATCGTATATTACTATTTTTTTTCTCTTCTTTTTGATTAATAATAAGCAGTACTCTCTACCATTATCGTAAATAATTGTCCCATTTTTATCTCTTTCTCTCTTTCGTTTGTAATTTTCACATAAAACAATTCATTAGTCTTCAATTTCGTCGTCTCCTATGCGCAAATCCATACACATTTACCTGTTATATTGTTACAATAATAAGAAAGGGACGCGTGATGTTATATAAAAAAAAAATAATAATAAATAATAAAAAATACTATATAAATATTTCTAATTCGGTGAGGTATTTCTGATGCGGTGCTGTGACGTGTGTTTAAAACAATTCTTTGCTAAAAGTTATTACCGAATGAATAAATAAATAAATAAATAAATGATAAACTGAAATAATAAGGGATTGACGAGGAAAAAAAAAATGGAGAAATAAATCTATTTAACATATATTCAGGAATGATCGTGCTTTGCGCATTGACGACAATGAAAACTTATTTTTGTGTGAACTGAATACATTCCTGTATTACGATTTGACAAAAAAAAAAAATAATAATGTCGATTGTTCAAGACATTCATGCATCGCTGACTATAAATCCACTTTTTTTTTTTTTTTTTTTTTTTTTTTTTTTTTTTCAATAAACATAATGAGAAGTTTTAATTGCGTCGATTCATTGTAGAATGTAATTTAATCAATTAAATTCAACTAATATGCCGATATCTTGCACGTAATTTTGCAATATAATTAAAATGTCATTCTTCGGTGTATTGAGTGAAAACACACAAATGATAATAAAAACTTACGTTTTTTAAATAAGTTATGAATTGAAACAATTCGTCATGATTCAATGTGGGACGTGTTGTACGTTCAACTCCTATACAATTGATGAAAAAAAAAAAAATATATATATATATATATATATACATATATATAAAAATGGAAAAAAAAAACAAGAAAATACAAAAAAAAAAAGAGAAAAAGAATCATTCATGCGAATATACATATTTAAGTTCCGTTTTCTAAAATAAAACTCCCAATAATTTATGGCAATTTTTTTTTTTTTTTTTTTTTTCTCTTTTATTTATTAATTGAAATTTAAGTACATGCGGAAAATTCGATTGTTTTTTTGTATCAAGTGGAAAAAAAAACGAGATGATTAATAATAACAGTGCAATGTGCAGCTATATAATTTGAATAAATACAAATGTCAAATTTTTTTTTGGCTTATAACAGCGATGAATACAAAAAAGAAAGGAAAAAACCAGATCTTATAATATTACAGGAACAAAAAAATAATAATGTGTAATAAAAAGTATCTTATAAATTTGATGACAATATCTCCTATTTTCTTTCTTTATACAATCATTAATAACTTGTACTGGCAATGAGTTTACAAATGTGTTTAATACTCACGTCATTTTTATTATTGCGACAACTGCCTATCAATGGTATCCAACATATTGATAAATTTAAATTAAAAACATCTTGACATACATGGTACACGTCCTTCCAGAGCAAGTAGTTAATAATTGTCTTTAATTCACAATCATTTTTATATTTATATTTATAGTAAATTTATCATCGTGTATATCCGGCTGATCAATTAAAATTTCATTCAATAATTTAGAAATAATTGTATCGCGTTTATCTATAATTTCTTTGAAATTTTTTTCTCCCCACGAATTGCATACTTATACGATTTGTCACAATTATAAAGAAATAAGTATTTTTTAAAAATATTTTTAATAAGAAAAATTGATTTTATGAGTTCAAAAATGATGATCAGGCATGAGCACTTTCCTACATTTCTTCATGAGTGAAATGATCCACGCATGCGTATTGTTGAAAATAAAATAAATATAAAAATGGTGGGGACACATTTTTCTTGACTCAGTAAGAAAATAAAGAAAACTACGCATACTGAATTTTCACTTCTAATTTTTCGTGATATCAACAATTTTGTCAATTAAAAACACAAATTTATTCTAATTATTTTCAACGTTCGAAGTATTAAAAGAATCTTCAAATACATGAGAAATGACTCGAAATTTGATATCCATATCTATCGTGATAAAACTAAACCGATAGTGGCACGCTACTCTGCAAACTTTATAACATCAGTACTCAAACTTGTTAAAAACGCTCAATATTCAAGCGAATGTAAAAAATTCATTTCGAAAAAAAAATCAAAATCAACATGAAAATCCTTATATTTTATTTATTTCATTGTTTTTTTCTTATTTGCGTTGATAATCGGATTGTGTAAGTATTTATAATAAAATTTTACGTCATAATTTTTATAAATATACATTTATATTAATTAACAAAAATGTACTGACCCTTATTAATTATTGTTGCGTTTTTTTTTGTTTATTATTTTTTTTTTTTTTTGTATTCACACACCAGAGTGGATATATATCACCCGAAAAAACAGTATGACCACAAATCTTTAGAGAATATTAAAAAGCCGAATCAAACATATGAAGTAGTTGGTCTGTTTAAATATTTAAACGTATGTATTTATTGTTAATATAATATAATTTTAATTTATTGAATTTAACTATAAAATTAAATATTTAAAAAAATATTATTATTATTATTATATTGAATATATATTTTGATTTACAGTCTGAATACTATGGTTTAATGAGAGTTGGTAAACCATCGAAAGAATTTAAATTCATTTTTGATACAACATGGGCAGACTCGTGGTTACCATCGTCACATTGCTCACTATACGAATTGGCCTGCCGTAATTATTTTTATTTATACACGTATGAAAATCAATACAATGAAAATAATTGCAAAATTTTTAAATTAATTTACAGAGCGTCATAATCGATATGACAGTTCTAAATCGTCTACCTATCAAGAAAATGGTACAAAGATTGAATTCAACAATAAAGAATTCAGTTTAAAAGGATTTCAATCGATCGATGTTTTTCATGTATTTATGTTTTTTTTTTATTTAATTTTGTATGTTATTAGATAATTTTTTTATTTACTTGGAGATTATTAAATTTATATATTTATTGTTTAACAGCTGTCACATTTGAAAGTGGTAAATCAAGCGTTTTTTGAAATGACCCATATGTCATTTATACCATTTTTTTTTATGGAAGCTGATGGTGTTGTTGGCTTGGCATTTCATTCCATGGCCTCTACTGGTGCCCTCCCCTTTTTTAATAATATGATTAGACAAAAAGTTATTGGAATGCCGATTTTTACATTCTATATGAATCGGTAATTGAAGATTAATTCTCACAGTAATAATATAAATTAGAATTATTTATAAATCAAACTTAAACTAAATCAAGAATGAAAAAATAAAAAAAGTATATAGTTGAATTAATTATTTCAGAGATCCGACAACAGAGAAAGCTGGAAATTTAATTCTCGGTGGAATAGATAGATCACATGCAAAAACAAATTTGACATATTTACCAGTACGAGAAAAAAAATATTGGACCATAAATATTGATAAGTAAAATAAGAATTATTCATCTATTGTAATACAGTTAATATAATAAATACTATTATTACATTATTATATAATCATTTTCAGGATTATTGTAACTAAAGGTAATAAATCTTATACATTTTGCAATCAAGGATGTTATGCAAGAATGGATACGAGTGTGAATACAATTACTGGACCACCAAATGACATTGCTGAAATAAATAGTTTACTTGATGCTAGAGCCTTTACACCATTTTGGCCTCATAAAAGTTTGGTAAAGATATATATTTTACTAAAATGAATACTATACAATTTTTCATTTTGAAATAAAATTGATTTTCAATTATTTCAGGTTGATTGTCGTACGTTTGCCTCGTTACCACATATAACTTTTGTTCTGGGTGGTAAAAACTTTACAATAGAGTCCAAATATTATATTCAACATGTCAGTATATTTTTTAATTATAATTCAATCCAAAAATTTTATCTATACGCGAGTAGTATTTTTTTTTTTCTTCTTTATAAAAATAAATAATAATACTTAATTATTTACAGATGACATACTATTACGCTGCATTATGTTTATCACCATTTTTGCAAAGTGTAACTGATAATATTTGGGAATTAGGCGGTGCATTTTTAATGCAGTTTTATTCTGAATTCGATATGGATAAATCACGAATAGGAATTGCTGAAACTATATATTAAGTTAAAACGTATTTTATTATATATTTTCATTTAAAAATATTATGATTAAATTTTTTACTGTTAAATATAAAATTATAAGTGTTTTAAAAATTATAACAGTAATAAACAAGAAAAAATAAAATAATCTGACAATTTATATATAAGATATATGAACAATTTACTTCAACAATATCTCATGACTTGAATTTAAAAAAAGAACAAAAAAAAATTTATTTTATTGTTACTCTGGATATTTTATGACAATTTTGATGAGTTTTTGTCCGGTTGTATTGACAATTTGTCGCATACACATTTCCATGGATTCAAATGCAGGGATTGGATGCGCCCTGAGTCACATGACTATCACCAATGATTTTACGAAAACAAATCTCCATTTGCAGTGTATATAGTATATAAAACGAAATGGCCTTGAGGTCTGGAAGGTTATAAAGATTCAGATATCACAAACTCAACATTCTTCACTAGTCGTCGTTGCGGTCATTGTTCCACGATAAACTTGTTTTAATTCTTCCTGCAAAATTATTTTTTTACTATTCATCTTATATTCGTAAAAATAATTTTACAATCATCTACGAGTCTTTATCCATATTTATGATGTGGCGAATTTTGACGTTTGCTTTTGTTTTGGCATTAGCAAATGCTGATCTGCTACGGTAAGTCAACATTAGAAATAATAGACTTATCTATCGATATTTTTTTTTTTTCTTGATACTTTTATCTAATGTTTATTATTAGAAAATTTTGTTTATACCTAGAAAAAAAAAAAAAAAAAAAAAAAATTGTTCTTTGTGTTATATCAGATGATAATCTTATTTTTAAAAATTTTTCTTTGTGTTGAACAAAGCCAATAACAGAAATATTTTTATTTAAATATGTTCAATTTCAAATATAGACAATGACAATTTTTAATTTAGTCTACTTATCTTATATATTTTTTGAAACGCCACACACAATAAAATCTACGCAGTGATAAATAATTTAATTTAATGTAATACAACACTATCATATTTTTATAACTTGACCTTTTTGATTATAGTGCGGGTCATTTTCTGTAGAATGAAACGTATTTTATTACACTATTCCACTTAATATTATGTAGATAATATTTTTTAATTGTTTTAATTGTTTCATTTTCTTCCATTATTATTTAATATTAATTTTTTTTTTGTTTATTGCAGAATTCCATTACATAAAATTTCTTCTGTAAGAAAAAGTTTAAAAAATGTTGGAACCGAAGTGGAATCTGTACGTATAAGAACTAGTGGTATATTCACTTCACTTGGAGCTCCAGAACCCTTGTCTAATTATATGGATGCTCAATATTATGGGGAAATAACTATTGGCAATCCACCGCAAAAATTCACTGTTGTATTCGATACTGGATCATCAAATTTATGGGTACCATCTAAAAAATGTCACTTTACAAACATCGCTTGCTGTAAGTTTACTTATATAATTTATCATTTGTGTTTATATTGCAATTGAAAATAAATATATTTATTTAATTATGTTATTTGTAGTGCTACACAATAAATACGACGCGAAAAAATCAAAGAGTTATCAACCTAATGGTACGAAATTTGCTATACAATATGGATCAGGTAGTTTGTCCGGATATTTGTCAACTGATACAGTCAATGTATATTTTTATATTATTTATTAATATAATATCTCACGGTAAGAATGGGAATTTCTTTAAATATTATATTTATATTTTATATTTATAGATTGCGGGTATTGATATTGCCAATCAAACATTTGCTGAGGCAATAAGTGAACCGGGATTGGTATTTGTTGCTGCAAAATTTGATGGAATTTTGGGAATGGCTTACGATCGTATTGCGGTAGACGGTGTTATGCCACCATTTTATAGTATGTACAATCAAGGTCTGGTATCGAAAAAAATGTTTAGCTTCTATTTGAACAGGTAATTCAGTGTCAATGACAAAAGTATAATCGAAAAAATGAAAAATTTAATAATTGTTAAATTTTTAATATTTCACAGGGATCCAGCAGCTAAACTTGGTGGTGAAATAATTCTTGGTGGTTCTGATCCTGATCATTATGTTGGTGACTTTACTTATGTACCAGTTGATCGTCAAGCTTATTGGCAATTTAAAATGGACAAAGTTCGTGTAGGTGATAAAGAATTCTGTAAAGATGGTTGTGAAGCTATTGCTGATACTGGCACCTCATTGATTGCTGGACCAGTTGCAGAAATTCAAACACTCAATGCTGCAATTGGGGCTACTCCTCTTGCAGCTGGTGAATCATTGGTAATTAAAGTGATATTTTAAATTAAGAGGAATGATTGAAGATTGTAGAAAAAATTTAATTAAATAATTTATTTGTTTTCTAGGTTGATTGCAAATTGATTCCCAATTTACCGGAAATCCAATTTATCTTGGGTGGAAAAGCATTTTCTCTCAAAGGAGAAGATTACGTATTGAAGGTAAATATTTTTCAATTACTTTCAAAAAAAAATATTTTAAATGTATTATTAATTTTTTTATTTCAATTATTAGGTTTCTCAATTCGGTAAAACCGTTTGCTTGAGTGGATTTATGGGCATTGATATTCCACCTCCTAATGGGCCTTTGTGGATTCTTGGTGATGTTTTCATTGGTCGTTATTACACTGAATTCGATATGGAAAATAATCGAGTTGGCTTTGCCGAAGCGAAATAAAAAGAAAAAAAAACCAGGTCTCATTTATATGACTGAGCTTAAATAATTACCGTACATTTTTATAGCATACTTTTCGCCAAAACAAGCCATATTATTTTCATTTATACCTAAATATAGGATAATATATCCTATGATGTTGAAATAACATCAAATTTTGAATTTTTTTTTTTCTTTTATATTATATATTTGTTTTTTTTTTTTCAATTAAAATATGATTAAAATGTATAATAAATATGATACAAAAGATATGTAAATGCTCTCCACTTATTAAATTTCTAGAAAGGAAAAAAAATTGCAGAATGATCCCTAAATTTTTGTGGCTTAAAATAAAAATAATAGTGGTATTTTTTTTTTTTTCTTTGAAACAATTTTGTTTTTATGATTTTTTTTTTTCGCATTTGTTTATTTCATCAATTAAACATATTTATATTAGATTGATATTGATATATTCAATCGCCCTAAATATTGATTTTGCAAACAATTTTTATTATACAAGTCAGTAAGAAAAATATCCAACTGATTTTATAATAAAAAATAATGTTACGTGTGCTGTTGTACAAGGCTTAACCAACCTTTAGCATCAGATCCATTAGCCGATGGAATCCTAATTTGAACTAATCGCACTTGATTCTTATTATCACTAATAATATCTTTGTATTCAGATGTTTCTGACATGACAATTGTTTCATTTTCTCCATTTCCATGATAATTAAACGTTCCTTCATTTTCTTCACTATTTTGTTTACATTCTATAACTTCAGCATCAGTAAACGCCATCTAAAATTATTTAATATATAATTTTCATGTTTCTATATATTACATGGATAGATAATGAAAAATATTTGATTAAATTCAATAATTTACCTGACTACCAACAACCATATGTTCAACCTGTTCGTGTACAATAGTCTCCTCAGACGGCATATCTAATACACTCTCATCCTGATAAATATTTTCACCATCTTGTTGTATTATCATGTGATCCTTTAATTCAGCTACATATAATTCAGTTTCGGCTAACTAAAACGCATAAAAAATAAAACAAAAAATTAAATTAATAAAAATACTATTAAATTTTAGATGCTGTATTAAAAATTATTGAATAGAAATAATTACTTGTTCAGTTTCACCATCTTCCATCATCAACTGGATATTACCCTCAGGAATTGTTAAAACTTCTTCATCTTTTGTTAATCTTGGCTGATTAACAACAATTGTATCATTTAAATGACCCTGTGTTTGCATATGCGTGTATAACAATGGCTTTCGCATAAATCCCATTCCACAAACTAAACATTCATATGGTTTTTTATCGCTGTGAATAAATCTATGTGCATTTCTATTGTCTCTGCTATTAAATGCTTTACCGCAAACTTCACACAAATATGGTTTTTCACCAGTGTGAATTCGCATATGTTTTTTAAAATGTTCTGGATAAACGAAAGTTGCAGTACACGTTTCACATTTATATGGCCTTTCACCCGTGTGCGCTGCTTTAATATGATAATCTAATAATCGCCGACGTTTAAATCCTTTGCCACAATCATCACATTTATAACGTTTATCATTATAGTGTGTTGCGCGTTTATGTGATTGTAAATTCGAACGTTGACTAAATGTAGCGCCACAAAATTCACATTGATACGGTTTTTCACCCGTGTGAGTTCTTTCATGATCTCGTATTTCCGCTTTTCTCGCGAATGCTTTACCACACATTCGACATATATACGGTTTATATCCTGTATGAACAATATTATGTACTTCTAAATTGTGTGGCGAACCAAATGCTTTACCACATTGATGACAAACATATTCCTTAACACCGAGATGTGTTCGCTCGTGCTGATTTAAATTTTGTTGGCTTAAAAATGTTTTATTACATTGTAAACATCCAAAGGGACGTGGACGAACTTCATGAGTTTTTACATGTGCTTTATATGTATATTTTGAAGCAAAATCTTTGCCACACGTTTGACAAATATACGGTCGTACACCAATATGAGTATTGACATGTTCTTCCAATAAATTTTTTGAACTATAACGTTTGCCACACGTTTCACATGGCCATGATTTAACTTGAGGATAATGTATTCGCTTGTGAATTCGAAATAGACGTAAATTACTAAATATTCTGTTACATACTTCACATTGAAAATCACCCTCTTCTTTTGCAACATGATCATCCAAATGCATCGATAATTCATTTCGTTTTCTAAAATCAACGCCACATATATCACATATATACAAACGTGTATCATGAGCATTTTTAACATGTGTCATTATTTCTTTTGCATCACCGGACAGTCGGTCGCCATTACTTGGGCATAAAAGACAATAATAAATTGCATCATCTCTCTCGACAATAGGATCAATGCATTCTTCTTTGGCCATTGTTCTAACCTTTTTTGTCTCTTGCGTTTTCATTTCGTCTATTGTTTCAGTTTCAGTTTCTTCTGTCGTTACTGTTGATCTTTCTGCGGTATCTTCAGTTTTTTCTTCAGACGGATCGTCAATATATTCCTCATCCAATTCGGATTGTTCAGCCTCTTCATTATGTATTTCCTCTTGTAAATATTCATCTAAATGTTCCTCTATTGATTCTCCTTTAGTAGAAACTAAATAAACTTCTTCCACATTTTCATTATCGTCATTTTTATATGTATCCTTGTCTTCACTTTGATTATCTGCTACATCAAGATAATCATGATCATTACACTCATCATCAAGTTTCAATACTTTTTTTACTTTCTCAATTGTTTCTTTATAATTATTAAAAATTTCTTGGCGTATTTCACCCACTCTAAATTCAAGTTCTTCAAACTGTAGGAATTGATAAAAATTAAAAAAAAAAAAAAAAAAAAAAAACGAATTAGTACAATTATTTAAATTAAATTATTTTTTTATATAAATTAAAATCCAAAATAACCCACCTCATTAATTAATTTATAACACTTTTTACATATTACACGTGAATGAACATTATATTGATTTATTTCGACTTCTAAAACATTAGATAATGTATCAACAAGCGATTTTTCCGTTTCGTCATTAGATGTCTCGATAAAAATTTGTACAGTATTTCTATTGGAAATTTTATTGTTGCATATTAAACAATACAACAAATCTTTTGGTGATTCCGTCATCTTTGATATATCTGAAACAATAATAATATAACAATTAAAAAAACAATCTATCTTAAATATTGTTTTTGTTTAATAAATATATAATATCAGTGTAATTTATTGAAGAATATAGATGAAAAATAATATAAATATGAGTTGTACAATTAAAAATAGCCTTGAATATATCTCGATAAAATATCACGTATCAACACTTAACATTATAAAAAAAAAAGAAATGTCACAAGTGAAAATAAATAAATATAAAAAATATTATTATGGACTATATGATTACAATAAAAAATATCAATATTTAAAATGAGATGAATATGATGAATAAAAATTCAGGAGAATCGTGCTCAATATAAATGCATGCATGTTCGAAAGACAATAATCATGGTGGTGTGTTATTGAAAAATAAAATCTATCTCTATTCACTACTGTTCTAATCAGTTTTTTTGAATATATTGCATAGTAAAATATACGCAAAACATAAATAATAAAAAGTTGTCAGCACTGACTTGAAAATTTTCCTTTATAATATTGAACGATTGGCAGCGGCAATGGCAGCAGCAGGATGACGGTGAAATTTAGTTATTCCTCCAAAGCGTACCAACGCCATTCATATTTCCATGATAGCGTAAGCGTGAAGAGTGAAGTCATCTACTACTGTTGGATATACGTATTACGTACAATATTATATTTGTATTGGTTGTATGTGTATGAAATGATTGGCTACTGATGTCTGTTCCTACTCTACATTAGTATGACTTACTTCGATGCATTTGTACATAAGTGAAGCCATTTTGTCGCATATGGAAGAGAGATAAAAAAGCCTGCGTACGCGCATTGGCGCCCATTTATAATTGTGCACGAAGCTTAAGGTTTGAAATTAGTATACCGTTATAATTGGATGATGTATTTCACACTGAAATCTCATTGGCCGACATGATTCGATACCATTCACAATTTATTCTCGAAAATCATTCGGAGAAAAAAAAATTTTCAATTCTAATCACACATACAGTAATATATAAAAATATGTACTAAATTACATAAACATCACACAAATTAATTCAATTAATTTAGTAAAATTTTTTTTAATACTTACATGCCCGCGTTTTTTTTTTTTTTTGGCTTCACATGCGTGTGCTTCTATGGGCAAGTTTTCAAATGCGCGTCGTTCACGTATTCCTGGTTGAATTACAAGGTCAGTGCAATATTTGTACATTGAATTTACAGAATGAAATAGACAGAGAGAGAAATGCCGGTAAACAGTGACAAACAAAGCACAACTTGAGTCTATACCCTATAGACTACACGCATGTACAAATATGTCTCATGTCTGAATTTTTTTTTATTTGCTGTTTATCGTTTTCACTACTTCTGTGTACCTCTTTTTCACATGCATATACACACACACACAAATACATACATGAACACAAATGAAATTCTCCCCATAGAAATTATCAGAAGAATCCCATGAATCCTAAGGTGGTTCTCGCGGTAGTTTATTGAGCATGTATATACACACACATTTATATAGTGGGGGAAGGGGTCACGCAAATTAAAGCAGTGGAGGGTTGTAAACGTGAGGCGTTGTCAGAAGCGTCTTTTTTAATGACTAATTGGTAAATTATCATTAAATATATGAATAAAAAAATATTTTTCAACTATTTATTCTTGCAATATTGTGTTTATAATTAAACGCTCACATTTTTTTTTTTATTTCTATAGAGGATATGTGGAATATGACGAGAGCAAGTGGGAAGTTATACGTGACACCATGTCACAATGAGAAACTCGTTTGATCTCATTACCATCAGCTGACGAGATATAATTAATTACTATCACACAATAAATGTAAGAGGATTTATCAAATTTAATTCATCACGAATATATATATATATATATACACACGTATCTGTTATTATTACGTGTGTATACATGAGTCAGATATCTATATGAGAGACTCAAGTAATGTTTGTATATGGGGTAATATTACGGCGGTAGCCTGTGCTATGTTATGGAGACAGAGAGTGTAAAATCGGGGGCTAGTGAGCATAGCCATAGCCATCACAGTCGAACATCATCGAAGCATCATCGTTCGCACTCAAATAAATCTCAACATCATCGTCAACATTCTCATCGTAGTTCAAGGTAATAATAATTAATAATTTCATATATGTATGCAATTTGATATTTTCATCACAAATTGAATGAATGTACATAATAATGATTAATGTATTTCAAATAGAAATAATAAAAGTCAAAGAAAAGAACGTTTAAATTTGGATACCAGTGAAATGGCACCATTTCAAACAACAGTTAATGTAAGAGGCAATAGCGTTGAGAATATTGGACAAGAAGTTATTGAAGTACAAATATTACCGCAAGATGAAAATTGGGGTGAAAATACAACGGCAATTACCGGCAATACATCAGACCGTTCAGAATCAACTGAAGATGTTAGCCATTGGCCAAATGAAACCGATGGTGCATTTAATTTTCCATGCAATCGATATTTTGGTTTGGTGATAACATTGATATTGGGTATAGGTGCCTTTTTAAGTCCAATAGCAATGGTTGTACTACCAAAATTAGGTTTTTTCCCAGATACATTGACAGTCCTGACAATGCAACAAAGATTACAATTATTATCGTGCAATGCAGAATGTAAAGGTCAATTATTGGGATTGGCATTCAAATTAATGTTGTTGGCCATTGGAAGTTGGGCGGTATTTTTACGACCACGAAATGCCACGATGCCCCGTGTTTTCCTTTTCAGAACTGGAGTACTTGTTTTAACGCTTCTATGCATATGTGCTTATTGGTTATTTTACGTTGTACAGGTAAAAAAAAAAATTTTTATTTAATATGTAATTAAAAAATTATTATAATTTATATGATAAATATAAATAATTTAATATTTAACAGCTAACAGAAAGTGCACATTCAGCAGCTAATGGTGCAATAACAGAGTACAAAAGTTTAGTAAATTATGCTGGAACATTTGCCGATACACTTTTATTTATTCATTATGTGGCAGTGCTTTTAATGGAGATTCGACAAATGCAGCCAACATTTTATATAAAAGTTGTGCGATCACCGGACGGTGAGTCGCGTTCATATGCAATTGGTCAATTATCAATTCAACGTGCTGCTGTTTGGATACTTGAAAAATATTACACAGAATTTCCCGTATATAATCCGTACTTGGACAGATTACCGGTCTCAAAATCTGGACGTAAACAATCAAGTTTTAAATTTTACGATGTTGATGGTGGTGTAAATACAAGTATTCCACATAATCAGCAACAACAACGTACTGGTGGTGATAGAGCGGTATTAGCTGCTCAAGCACGTCGACGTGATTCAAGTCACAATGAACGTTTTTATGAAGAGCACGATTATGAACGTCGAGTGCGAAAAAGACGAGCAAGACTAATCACTGCAGCTGAGGAAGCATTCGCTCATATAAAACGATTACATTCCGAAGCTGAATTATCACCGAATCCTGGGCCAATGGATCCAATGGAAGCGGCACAAGCTGTTTTCCCATCGATGGCACGTGCATTACAAAAATATTTACGTGTAACAAGACAACAACCTAGGCATTCTGTTGAATCAATATTAGGACGTTTGGCTCGATGTCTTGCACAAGATGCAGCACCAAAAGCTTTTCTTGAACCTTTTTTTACCGCTAGTCCCGTATTATCAAATGAAAAGGAACGACAAAGACATTCACACCATTGGGCATTGGTGTGCGAGGGTGAATTACCATCGCGTCCACTTGCATCTGGATGTGAATTTCAATTGCGTCAAGGTGAAGTTGCACTTTTATGTACTGCCTTTAGATTGCCACATTTTAATCTTACAGAGCAGCTTGCACATCCAAAATCAAATAAGTTTTTATTACGACTCAATTCTGAAACATCTGTCTAACGATTGCTCTATTTCAATATTTATAAATTTTTAATAAATCAGTACTTATGTCGTACATATATATATATAGATAAAAAAAAAAAATTAAAAAATTTGATGAAATAAAAAATAATGAAATATTGCGTGTGGTAATAAGTATATCAAATTTACTTGAAACGCACGAAAAAAATTTGCGCCCGGTGGTGCCAAAAATTAAAACCGATACCGTACTCTGCCTTTTCAAAAGTGTAAAATTATAATGCATACATATGCTAAATAAGTATAATTTCATTTCAATTATGACAGTGAAGGCTATTACTAATTAAACATATTTAATAACTAAATTTATGTCCATCATCCATGTTTTTTTTTTTACAAGAAAAAAATAATAATTTTTTAATGATATTATTAATTTTAAAAATCTAGGTTAAGTGGTATAGTAAATTTTATTATTTTTTTTTTTTTTTATACTTTCATATATCACAGTGCAGCATCAAAAATTTATTAAATATAATTGCGGGACGTGACAAATTTTACTTTTAATTTATATAGAGATAATTATGATTAATATCAAAATATAATAAATCATTGAGTACTTATTTATTATGCACATGGATTTTTTTGCTAGTAAGCAGTGTGAAGAATCACAGATTTAAAAAGAAAGAAAAAAAAATCTTTAAAAATTATTTATTAATGAAAAATGAAAAAAAAAATTTGCTTGTGTTAAAATTGCTATGATATTTAAAATGAGTGCGCTTATGCAATCAATTATGAACGCACATGTTTAATCAGTATTTCAATAACACAAATTACATATCGATGCGTATGTATTCATAATGCTAATGAATACATAATAATTCAATGATTCAATATATTGTTGAAATAATTTTTAACAATATAATGTGGCCCACTGAAAAAAAATTTTATTAGAATTAAATTTTTGAAAACAAAAATAGTGTATGTTCACACATCCATTGCGTACAATAATTAAAATAATTTATATGTTCTGATGTGTGTGTCGTATGTACGTGAATGTGTGTGTGTGTGTGTGTAGTTTTTGTATATTTATAATTTTATTTCAAATAATTTTCGCTTTGACTGAGTAGTGAGTGTTTTTATACAAATTTTTTTTTTTAAGTCTAAATTCTCATACGTTATTTATATGAAGCGTTTATTGACGTTGCATTATAAATAAACTATTTACTATATACAAAAAAAAAAAAAAAATAGTAATAATAATTAAATATTCTGCCTACCATGTGAAAAAACACAATAAGCATAAAATACAAATGTGCATTGCCAAGAGAATAAAAATTTAATTTAATCTTGATATGCAACAATTGAGCCGATAAATATATGTAAAGTTTGTGTGATCACTTGTAAATTATATTGAAAATGAAAAAAGAAAAAAAAAAAAAAAAAAAAGGAAAATAAAGAAAATTTTTATATGCAATATAATTTTAATTTAGCGATTATTCCTGCGCCCCTTGCGGCATCTTTTCATGTTCCATATATATAAATATACTAGTGTCACGTTGGAATAAACACATGCGTATATCGTACGTGTATTTTATACAGAGAGTAAATGAATAACTGGATTTGATAAGATGTGTATAAACTGTTTAGTTGTCAAATCGTCTCTTTATTCAATTAATTATTAAGATTTATTGAGAATGACACATACAATGACATTGGTTACAATAATTCCTTTATCAAAATCGTATTATAAATTCGTTCAACACAATTAATAAGTATATTTCATGCAATCATGTGTGATAGTTTATTGTATACCATTATAATTCCAGCAATATACACAATAATAATATACACAATTTCAATTAATTGTATACGACACTTTATCACAAATTCTCATATACTAATTCGAGATGTAACGAAAAATCACAATTGGATAGAAATAAACAGTAAAAATAAGGTAAAAATAATTTATTAATTTAAATTTTATTTATAATGAAATTTAATTTTTTTCCTTTTTTTCTACAGACATATTGGTGCAGTGTTTGTGAAGTTTTATTATTGAATTCTGTGTGTCTCATATGCGATTGCTGTGGTGTATGTGCTGATAGTGGCTGTGTAAAATATGCTGATAAGCAATTAGCATGTAAAGCAATTGCATTAACCAATGATAATCAACCGATGAAGCATCACTGGATTAAAGGTACTTTATAATTTTATTCATCAATTTATATTATAATATTAATCATGATTTTCATTTATTTCATTATATATTTATAATTATTGATAGGAAATCTCATACCTGGTGCATTGTGTCACGTATGTAATGATGAATGTGATGTTGAGCCAGGTCTAGTTGACTGGTCATGTTGTTGGTGTCAAAGATGTGTCCATGAAATTTGCAAATCCACAATGAAACAGGTTGATTGATTTTTTACATATATTTTTTATAAATATCTAGTTGAATTATTAAATTATTTGTTCACGATAAATAGCAATGTGACTTGGGAAATTTTAAACTCATGATAATACCGCCAAAAAGTTTGAAGATAACGAAAGTCAGACGTAATGGGATTCGACGTAAATTACAGCTTATATCAATTGTACCACCCAATTGGGATAATTGGAAACCTCTTATGGTTGTTGGTGAGTAAATATAATACTATAATATTATAATAAAAAATTCATTAACTTATTAATATTTTTATTAAATACAGCAAATAAAAAATCTGGTAATAATGAAGGAGCGCAAATTTTGTCAATGTTTCGACGTGTATTGAATCCAGCACAAGTTACTGATCTATCGGAGTGTGGTCCAATTACAGCATTGGAGTGGTGTCGTATGCTTGGTGACAAACCTTCTACACTATTGGTTGCCGGTGGTGATGGAACTGTTGCTTGGTTATTGAATACCATTCATACTCTACAGTTAAAAGTATTTAATATATTATAATTAGCGCTTTTTTTTTATATATATTTATTTTCTATATTATAATTTTTTTCTTTTCTATGTTAGTCCAACGCACCAGACGTTGCAATTTTACCATTGGGCACTGGTAATGATTTATCACGTGTACTCGGTTGGGGTAATGAATATGATATAAATCTAGAGACTAAAAATATATTGAAATATATTGAAAAAGCTAAACCAGTAGAGTTGGACAGGTAAATAAATATATAATTTTAACTGTCTGTTAGATTAATTATAATTTTATCTGTGACAGATAGTGATTGATGAAATATTTTATTTTATATAGATGGACTGTGACTGTGAAAAGTGATAATCGAAATATTCGTTTTAAAAATTTTACAAAATCAATGTTTATGTATAATTATATGAGTGTGGGTGTTGACGCACAAGTTGCATTAAATTTTCATCGTACAAGAGAAAGTCGCTTTTACTTATTCAACCATAGAATATTCAATAAGGTTATTAAAATGTATATAAATGCGTATGATTTATTATTCAAATTAAGACGTAATGAATTTTTCATATTTTTTTATTTTTTTATTTACAGTTATTGTACCTGTGCTTTGGGACTCATCAAGTTGTTGATCGTGATTGCAAAAATTTAGATAAACGAATCGAGGTATTTTTAGATGGTAAACGAATTGTTTTACCCTCATCAGAGAGTGTAGTTATTCTCAATATTCCATATTGGGGTGGTGGAGTGAAACTTTGGGAAGTTGGACAACACGGTAAATATTAATATTATATACACGTAATAAATGTATTTGATTATTAACAATAATATTGTGTAGGTAACGAAAATATTGGGATTCAAAGTATTAATGATGGTGTGCTTGAAGTATGCGCACTTTATTCATCATTCCATATAGCACAATTGCAAGTTGGTCTTTCACAGGCACATCGATTGGGCCAAGCAAAAACAATTAAGGTAAATAACAAATAATTTTTAAAATTTACAATTATACTGGAATAAATAGTAATAGAAATGTCTATATAATAAATTTTACCAGTGAATTATGTAACGATTCAATAAATATATTTGTTGATTAATTGTTGTTTTCAATAGATAAAATTGTTGGATTCTTGTGCGGTACAGATTGATGGTGAGCCATGGTACCAATGTCCCTGTGAATTTACTATCACACATTGTAATCGTGTGTCCATGCTGATGTGTACTTAAATATATTTACAATAGTATTCTAATCGGTCATGTCAAATACATATGTTTATTTATTATATACATTTATGACAAATACGATTGATTCGTATCAGATTTTATGTGAAATTTCCGTCATGTGATTAATTATGTTGGCTTATAAATCGTAATCGTATAAATAAAAGTACTTTCAACTGTAGATATTTGTACACCAATAGTGAATTATAATATATTCATTTATATTCAAAAAATACATGATAATACATTATTTATGAATAAAATGTCATGAATTAATATCAAATTCTTCTTTAAAAATATTTGAAAAATCAGAAAGTATTTATATGAATAATAAATTTGTTTCATTTATTAATATTTCGATTATAAAAAAAAAAAATAATAATAAAATAAAATAAAATAAATAAAATTATCAAATTTACATTAAAAAAAAAAAAAAAATCTCAATGACATGTGAAGAAAAATTGCATGTGGTTAAAAAAATATATTCAAATACACGGTAATGACAACTTAAATATTTCATTGTTTTTTTTTTCTTTTTTTTTTTTTGTCGTAATGTATAATTTACAAATGTAAATTTTATGATTTTTCTATGTTTAAACAGACATCAGAAATGGTAATGATTGCAATGTGACATGCGTTCATAATGCAGATACACAACATTTCAGTGCTGTTTCTTTATTTACTTTTATTCCCCATATGCACAATCGATTAGTTGGCTTCATTCAAATACAATTTAACTAGAGATGTGTGGGCTAATGGTGCGCTTCAGTGATTATTCATTATGAGATTATCAATTCTCTGAGTGAATATTATTATTTACATACACAAGTGAATTTGTGTTTATACATGTATGAACACATGCGCATTTATCTATTCAATATTAGAGAGGTAGATGAAGAGAAAAAAATGAGAAGAGAACGAGATACGTAATAGCAGTAGGTCAAAAAAATAAAATAATGTGATATCTAAAAACTTTCTTTTCGAAATCTAAAGCCAAACTGGTCACACTTGTAACGAAGAATCCGTCCAAGTTGCGGTGGACCGCAATAAAATACCGTAATTTTACCTTTTTTCTGAACTTGCAGTTGTTTGAACACTTTATCCCAATTTGGTCTTCCCGCATTGGTTCTAGTTTTCAATCCAGTGATCAAATCTCTTTTTTCCTAGATACAAATTAAATAAATTGTGGATTAAAAAAAATTTTAATATAACTATATATAGATATTAAATATAAATTTAAATATTGAAATAGTAATTATTTAAAAACCTTCTCGTGAAGGAGATCCATTGCAAGTTGAAGGCCTACAGCTTTCATATCATTTTTTTGAAGTGCACTCGTAATATACATGTGCATTTCAAGAAATCGCTCCATAGCTGTACCAAGCTCCGCCTGTTCCATTTCCAATTGTGATAAAAGATTGATAAACCACTCGAATGATCTTTGATCACGATTAATCCAAAAAAAATCAACTTTACGTAAATTCATAACAGTCATAGGTATCTCACTTGCCCACGTATGTTGACAATTAGGACATGTATGTCGGAGTTTCCAGTATTTATGCATTATCGATTGAAGAATTGATGCGAATGGCGTGACACCAATTCCAGTGGCAATTAAAACAGCATGTTGTGCTTGGAAAATGTGATTCGATGGTGCGCCATATGGACCATCCAAGAAAATCTTCATATTAAAATTCAAATTAAGACAATTCAATGAATAATATTAAAAGTCAAATTAAATAATACAAGTGTAAATAATCAATGATATAATTCAATATCATTTACCTCTAATGCTTTTCCTACAGGATAATTTGTTGTAGAATGCGATGTAGATTGAATTATAGTATTCAACATTTGTCCTTGTCTTTGCTTGCTCAGATTTATTTTATCTGTCAAACGACCTTCTTCAGCTGCTACCACATTTAATGCAACCTTGGTATTAATCTCTTGCTTATTTGAATCAGGAAGTACTGAAATAATAAACAAAACAAAAAAATATATATATATGTAAGAACAAATAAACAATACAATGTAATTAATATTAGTTGAATGACATATATGAATTTAAAAGAGTTGTGAGATAGAATAAATGATCATGTGTATTGGTAATAACAATAGTTATTTGTTAAATACAGTAGTTATTGAACAATAGTATATTGGTATTTACTAATGATCTTTACCTGATTTAATTGGGTATTGACAATTCTCCGTGCTCGGAGTTTTGAACGCTATAATTGTCGGTTTTGTTCTCATGTATCTAAAACTCTGCGCCAAAGATTTGTTTTGAGGACTCAAGTATGCCAACCCAAGTGATTTTAATCGTGCTCGGCGGATTTTAGCTTCATCAAAGCTTCGTTCAGACTCGGATCTTTTATAATCACGAAGTCTATAATAGCAAAAATTAAATAATAATAATAATAATAATGATTAGATATATTTTTATTTAAATTAAATAAAAATTTAATTTAAATAATTTAAATGATTCAATGATAATAGAATTAATATAAATCTTATTTCAATATTTAAACTCACACCATCAATCGTTCTCTTTTTTTTCGTTTTGTTTGTATATCCGGCATTGAAAATGATTTTTCTAGTGGCATTTTATTGCTGGATAAAAGTTGTCCCAGCTGTTTCTCACGCGGTGATTGACCCATACCGTGAAAATTCGATGCTGCAATATTTATTTATTTATTTATTTATTTATTTTTTTTTTTTTTTTCTTTCATTTTGTATCAATGTATTATATTGAATAAAAGATAAAATTTTCCAACTCGTAAAAATAATATTGGAAAAATGTTAGGGTAAAAATTGAATTTAAAACATAAATGTTTTGCAATAAAAATAACAATAATAATAAATCAAAAAAAAAAATTAAAATCAATTGTTTTTCTTACACTCTGGCGCAGCGAGATATGGATTTGACAATTTGATATTCGATTTGGTAGCTGGAGTATTGCCATTATCAAGAAGAAAACACGGATTGTCTAAACCTTGAGGATTTACAGTGGATTTATCCGTGATTTTTTCTCCATTCATCACCGCCATTGATGATATCATTCTTAAACAAAAAATAATAAAAATAATAAATAATAATTTAATAAATAATATCAATTAATTATATTTGTAAATATAATTTTTGATTGAAATACAAATTGTACATAACTACCCACGAGTGTTCATTTATTTCGTGTGAGTTGAATTGTTCAATGGTTATTTCCTCGCCACGTTCCAATTTTATTTGTTCTTTTTCAAAATAAGCATATAAACTGTTGGTCCATTCACCCACAGCTCTGATATGGAGCCATATATATTCTAAATAAATAAAATATATATAATAATAAAATTATAATAATATACGAGTGAGTAAATAATTTTCATGTTGATTATGGTTGAATGAATAATTCAACGAGTATTATTAAATAAAAATAAATGAATTTTTATACAGTAAATTTCAATATAAAAATTTCAATTGGATTTATTAATGATTTAACGTACCCTCTTGCTCTGGTGCGCTGCTTATGGTAAATGGATGCCATTCATATCGTGCAATTACTGGTATATTGACAAAAACATAATCACCCGGACGAAATTCTAAATGTTGCGGTCGTTTTATTACCAAATGTGTGACTTTTGATGGTAACATTAAGCCAGAGGATACATAAGTTTTTTCACGTTGAGAACGCAACCACATGAAACGACGTGCGCGTTCTATCAAATAAATTGTTCCAGGTAATACGAACCACTTCCAAAAGTTTGGCCCATGAAATATCATTAATATCCAAAATGGTATGTACAGTAAATGGGACCAATAAAAAATCTATTTGAAAATATTTATATTATTATCACTGTTGTTGTTGTGGTTGTGGTTGTGGTTGTTGTTACTATTTTTTTTTTCTTTTTTCCTCTAGGAAAATTATGTTAATGGAAATAGAATAATAAATTTTTACCTCAAAGGATCCACCACGTCTTACAAATGACATTGAACACATACTCATAACAAATAAAATAACGATCAAGGCAATTCCAGTTGGATTGGCACCACCGCCCACAAGACCAAAGTATCCTGGTTTACTTGTTAAAAGCCATTCTGACATTGTATAATGTGAACGATTTAAAACTTGATCATGAATCACTATCATACCTGAAATAATTTAAAAAAAAAAAAAATTATTATTATTATCATAAACATAAATTATTCATTGGTTAGATGTATAAATAATTTATAAAGATAGAATAAATTACCAAAATTTAATAGATGTGCAATTGTGTGAATAATAGAAAGTATTCCAATTGTCACACCAACGACTTTGTGCAAATAAATGTGATGGTCTAATGGCAATACAGCAATGAATCCGTGTGTTCTGAGAAATGTTATACAACGTCGTAGCATTAAAATAAGAATGAGTGTACAATCAAAATTTAAACATTGACCTGAAATTAAATTCCATACTTATATATATATTGAAAAAAAAAAGAAATTAATTTTTATTTGTAAATTATTTATCTTACCGCATCCTCGTGCTATCATCGTATAACAATTTGAATGACGATATTCATAAATTCTCGATATAAAGAGAATAAAATTGACGATAAAAAATACCGAGAGAAAGCCAATTATAACATAATTATTTTTAATGTATGGCTTTGTTAATTGATATGGTTTGAAAAATTGTAAAAATTTAATCATAGGTCGTTGTGATGGTTGTGGCTTTGGTGGTAACATCCATCGATCTATACTGCGATTGTACATAAATCATTAAAATTTTAATGAAAACTTCTACAATCTTTCTCTTTGTAAAGATTTTTTTTTTTTTGTTTTTTATTTTTTATATGATATTTTTAATGTACCTGATTGACAGATTTTCAAGGAGACCCTCGTGTTTCTCCAGTTGGTTCTTCAAGGCTTCAAACGTGATAGCCCCTCTATTCTCCTGATCAGCATCATCAAATAAAGCAAAAGTAAGCTCGACAATTTGCTCATCACTGAATCTCATTCCATTTTCTTCCATGCACGCTCTCATTACGTGCTCCAATTCGCGGTGTTGAATCAATCCGTCCCCTTTGAAAATGTGCAAAACCATAAACTCTGAACGTGATTTCTTTCAACTCACTCCATTGGAAATCATTTGATTTTTTTTTTTTTTTTTTTTTGGTTTTGTCATTTTTTTATTCTTTAATTTTTATTACTTTACATTTATAAAATATATTATAAAACTTTATAAATTTTATCTCTCTACTTAGTTTTATATTTATTCACTTAAAAGAGAGAAATAAAAAATTTTATATTGAAATTATTTTATTCCTACCGTCAATATCATAAACTTTGAAGAGAAAACGTATTTTGTCGTCCGGTGTTTTGCCAGCAAATTGATGCATCGCATCGAGAAATTCTTGAAGTGATATAGTACCTGAATTGTCTCTATCAAATATTTGGAAAACTCTTTCCGTAAAAAAGGGCTAGAATGTTCATAAGAAACAAATAAAAAAATAATAATAAGAAGAATTATAATGAAATAAAATAAAATGCAAAATGGATTTATTTTGAATTATTTTTTTTCATGATGCCAAGTTGGGGAAAAAAAAAAAAAAAAAAAAAATACATATCTATCCAGATAAAGCAAGTGAGAGAAAGAAAAATAGAATGGGGAGAATTACTGCCTCACGTTCTTCGATATAACGATTTTCCTAAACTCCTCGCGACGTATTTCACGCTCGTTTCCAACTGTCTCCTTGAAAATCTTTTCCAGCCACTCCAGATTACTTTTATCAAAACCTGCTGGCGATCTAAAAGTTTTATTTTTTTATTTTATATCTCATATATATATATTTTTAAATCTAAATTAATATTGAATGTAATTTAATCAAATATTTGCAAATTAATGAGAAGAAAAAATGAAAAAAAAAAATTTCAACTTTATTTTATTTTTTTCTTTCTTCAAATGTAAATAAAATTTTATTCAAGTAAATAAATCCGATTAAATTTATCAATCAAAATTCATAGACAAAAAAAGAAATAAATAAAACAAAAAAAGAAATAAATATACCTGGGATTTGTGATTTTACCAATAAATTCCATTATTGATTCTGGCAATATAAATCCCATATTGTCTTGCTCAATTGCTTTGAATAATTTTTCAATTACCTAAATATACAATACAACAATATTATTTAAATAAATAAAATAAATTTTATAATGGATTAATTATTATTTATTTCACTCACTTCTTTCGTATGAAATATATCAATGAATCCAATTAAATCAACTGGTTTATTACTGCACAATACATAAGTTATATTCTCTACGTGATCAATCAAGTCCGTGTATTTTTCATTACTGTCCAATGATTACACGAGTGGAAAAGACAATAGTTATGAAAACAAAGACAGACAAATTAAATAATAAAATATTAATAGAGATGAAGTGTTTAATAATAAAAAAAAATAATAAAAGAAAATGAGAAAAAAAAAATGTAAGCACAGGATACAGAATTAAAATATAATTGGATATTCAAAATCCCCACGTGCCAATAAAATAAATATATACTCAAAGATTTTGTAATATATTATTATAGCAAATGTGTATATTTATCGATATAAGACGACGAAAAAATATTGAAAAAAAAAAAAAAAATCGATATATGTAATGTATATATTTATATAAAAAATCGTGAAATATTTACGTGAGTCTGGCTTTCATGAATTCAATCCAATCGTCTTGTACCAGCAAATCATCACGGTCTTGATCAAAAAGTGTGAATAATTTTCTCAAAAATACCTGGAATTATTTGTGATAATAAATTATAAACTATTAAATTTTTTTTCCAAATAACAAAACATAAACGAAAAAAAAAAAAAATATATATATATATATATCAGTTATATCGTGAGTGTAAAAGTTTTATCATAGAATTTTTAAATAAATTTTTCGTCATGTTTACACGAGAAATTTACACCACGTCACGTACACACGTATAAACAATCACACAATCTTATTACATTTATTTATTCATTTATTTATTTATTTATTTATTTTTTTAATTTTTTTAAATACAAAACTCGAGCAAACTCTATATAATCATGATGACAGTGATACGTATATAGTGCAGCCAATTATCATCCGATTATCCTGAATCCTACTTTCGCCTCTTGTGGTCTTGTTATTTGCGTTGTTATTATACACAGTGGCGCAACCGGATATGTATGTCAGTAACTCGACATTGCCAATTTCTTTAAAAAAAAAAAAAAAAAAAAAAGAAAAAAAAATATGCGTTACATTAACAATTAAACTCCATAGAATTATTGGAGAGGAAAAAAAGAAGAAGAAGAAGAAGAAAAAAAATTTATTTTCATTCTACTTAATTATTCAATAATTTAATAATAATAAAAAAAATTATTTCATCAATCTTTATCGCTATATTATTCATAAATTATATTATTATTTGAACTAAAAAAAAAAAAAAAATAATAAAATAAAATAAAAATATAGAAAAATTGTAACAACGCTTGAGGCGTCAAGGTCACGCGCCGAAGGCAATCGTCCACCTCATTCACAATCAGGAGCCCTGAATAGATCACATACAGTTGTACATGTAATGTATATCACAATTACTGTGAACCAACATCTCATCTTGATGACTAAACATACAGACCCACTTACGTATATAGATTATATATAAAAGATAAGTTGTAAAGCGAGAAATACTTTTGCATTTGTACACGTTTCATCGATTATGTTATACACACGTAATATTTTTTTTTTTTTCTTCTTTAATATTATTATTATTATTAATTTTTTTTTTCTTTTTGAATGTGGGGCTTCAATGATTGCCCGAGGGTTGTCATAAATAAGCGTATTCCCTCGACACGTTCTACTCGTCTCCAATTGCCTGTCACTTTCGTTATCTCAGTTGTGCACATACACATTTTAAGATTCTTATATTATATATATACAAATATATACTGAATGGAATCTTGAAAGTTGGCCATAATGGTAAACTTTAAATGCTTCGCAAGTTTTCAATCTGATTGAAGATAGAAGTTATATCCACACGCTTTATCGATAAGTCAAATTAGAAATTTCAACTTGATCAGCAGTTTAATTTGATAAAATTTTATTATTGAAATGTTCAATGTGATCATAATATTTGCTTTAATGATGTTCGATTTATATATAGATAATGATAAATTTACCTCATTACGAAATAATTTTTTAAATTGTTCACGTGTGTAATTGGTAGATCCATCATATTTTATTATGTCAGAACATTCTTTCAGTGTTGTATTTCGATGTCGTTCAATCAGACACTCTTCTTCCATTGAACTTCGGCATTCAGATTGTAATTCACAATGAGCCATTGTCAATTTTAAAATTTACGTGTATATAAAAATAATAAATGTTCAAAATGAATACACTTTTTTTTCTTTTTTTTTTTTTCACTATTTTCCCAGTAATTTTTGTTAATTTTAAATAAAACCAAAAAAAAAAATTCAAACTTGTTGATATTAAATTGAATTGAGACTAATTAATTTTTACTAAATGTAAACAAAACAAAAATAAATAAATAAATAAATGAATAAACAAAGCGAAACTTGATGTTAAGTAAATCAATTTTGTCGACAGAAACAAACTACAAAAATGAAATGATGATAAAACAATTACAAATTAATTAGTTCAATTAACAACACTAAATTATCAACACAATTTATATTTCAATTTCAATTCACATGAGATTAATGAAAAAATTTATTTGCAAACACATTGATGTTAAATGCAATACAATTTTTAATGATACAACGTTTTAAATATTTGTATGAAACCATACAAGAGCTTGATGTTACACGAGACATTGGCATCTCTTCAGTTATACGATTGAGAGTTGGTTATTCACCACCAACATACCAAGAGCCATTAAAAAAGAAAATGAAAAAGATAAAAAAAATAAAAATATATCTATATATATATGTATATGTATAAATACAAATACAAATACAAATAAAAAAAAAAAAAATAATAAAGAAAAAAAATTTGAGAGAGGGAAAGCTATAAAGGGAGAAGATCAGCAAAGTGGGGAGATATTTCGCGTTGTGTGGGGATTTTTATATATATACACATGTTAGTATATAAGTTAAGAGCTGGCAAAACCTTTCACTTTTTGACAATCATATGTATGTGTAACTTTATACGCTACCACTAACGATTTACTGTTAATATAATTACCACAATATATTATACTATATTATCTCAAATCTTTGATTTTAATCAAAAATACTTTATACGTATCACATTATCATTAATTAAATAATTTAATTTTATATTGTAAATTGTTTTTATTTTTGTTTATTTTTTTTTTTTTTAATTTTCAACTATTTTCTATCAATTTTAATCCATCAACCATATAAAATTGCAAAACAATTCTTTCATCATTAATCATCACATATTATCATCCTTTTTTTTTTTTTTTTCTTTCATGTTTTTATAGAGAAATATTTTATATTGAATTATTATTAAATTGACCTATCATTGATGTTTCAATTATTATTTTTCAATTTTGTACGTTCATTCATTAAAAAAATACGTGTAACTTGTCTGACTCAACTGAATTTTCTGTGTTAATTTATTTTATCTTTTTCTCCTTCACCGTTTTCTCTCACATATCATCATTTTCATTTTATTATTTTTACTTATTTATTATTTTCTTCTTTACTTTAATAGCAATAAATACTACTGAAGAAATGTTGTGGATCATTAATTGCAAGTAAATTTTCACTTACTATTGAAACAAAATTGTTGGGTTGTTTGTGCAAAAGCCAAAATTTCATTTCCACACGATAAAGGTGTTTTCTAATAATGTTCAACAGCAATTTTAACGTAAAGTGCTTTTAACACACATATATATTATATAATATACACACATTAATTGCAATATCTACACTCTCAAGATGGCTCGTACATAAGATGAATAGATCTTTTTTCTCTATAAAAAAAATAATAAATAAATAAAATTAAAAAAATTAAAACATCATTAATATTTTTTTCAATAATAAAATTAATATTTAATTAAAAAAAAAAGAAAAAAAAAAAAGTGATATAAATAAATTTGAGAATTAAATTATCATTAATTTACATATAAAAACAAATAAATAAATCTATACAGGCCATACAAAATTAATTTTCCCTATCCAAATTCAATTTTGTAATGAATTGTTGCAAAAATCAAATTAATATAATCATTTGAAAATCAATTTGTCCATCTATATGTACTAATGATGTGTGTCCAAGTTTGTTTACGTTGTGTGTTGTAATGAGTAAAGAGTGATGTAGACAAAAGTGAAGAGAGAATACATGACATATGTATACACATATACATGCAAACTACAGTATTATATGTAAACGTCCAAATGTCCATTAATGGTTTATCCAGTGTGTGGTGGATGGAGAGGAGGAAGAGAGAGAGAGAGAGACCTACAAACCATACGACTACATGTGAACACGTCTAAATACATCGACGCTAACTGCCTAACGCACTGGATGATGGTGGTAGGTCTATGTCGCTCTTGCATCGCCAAAACCCCTTTGATATAAATTCACCGTTCATGTCCCGCAACAAATTTCATGGCGATCTATAACACAATCCGCGTGGGGATTGCGCTTGCGTTTCATTGCGCATGTGGAAATGCACCTGCGTCAAGTTCGATCCACTCCCACACTGAAAAATTGAAATGAAAAGGAGAAAAAAACCAAAACAAAAAAAAAAAAAAACAAAAAAAAATTATAAAATAATAAAATATATAATAAAAGTAAAATATATCAATGAATATATACGACTTTATATACTTATCAATATTTGTATATGTACAATGTACATTGTACATGCACTTTATTCATACACGAAATAACATATTATTCCATCAGATATTAATATTTGAATGTGTGTATATTTATTCATTCTACTTATATATTTATATGTGGCAGATTGATATATAACATTTGTATTGCTGCATTTACCCGCCATCTTTGCATCGACATCAACCACCAATGACCAACGACAATCATCACTATATCCATCCCCTATCCGTTGCTGCTGCTGCTACTGCCGCTGTCAATGTCGAGGTTCTTGACGTTGTCGATGCCACAGCAATTGCACCCTCCTCTGTCTGTTCATTTCATTCTTTCTTCACTTTTCCCAAGTCTCTCTTTCATTTTTTTTTCCCCTTCTCTCTCTCTCTCTCTCTCTCTCTCTCTTTCTCTCTTATATTGTCTCTGTCGTCTCGTTACCCCTCTCTATACTTTGAGGAAAGCATCCCCGCATGCGTTGGTGCTTGCCACTGCTTGCCACGAGTTCTATGGAGCTCGTAGCCGGCAGCTGCCGGCAGTCGTGCGTGTAGTATTCGCACTGCGATTTCACCTCTCATCTTTTTCTCGTTATAACGCGAGTGCGTTTGTACGCGTCGTGTTTTTCCTTCTTTCTTGTTATCACTATTATTCATATATTTTTTTTTTTTTTTTTTTCTTTCCTATTTATCTCTGACTGTAATAATATTTTGTATTTTGTATATTTTTTTTTTTTCTTAAATAAATATCATTTCAAATGAAATCGCATTGGGAAATTAATGAGTTTGTATTTTTCATGATTACTATTGCGAATGAATGAATGAATTTATTTATTATTATTTTATATATATATATATATATATAAATTTATTATTTTATTATAATTATTATTAGTAGTAGTATTAGTAGTAGAAGTAGTATTTGTTGTTTAATTAATTATATTAGTGTGACATTTAACAAGAGAGAACATAATTGTAAGTTTTGTTATTAACTTTATTTAAAATTAAATTCAAATTAATTTTAATGAATGATTGAATTACTTCATGTTAATTTTATTACATTTGCAATGTATATATATATATATTTTTCTTTTCTTTAACAATTAAAGTTTCGTACTTTTTAATTAATTCATTTGTTTATTATCATATTTTTCTCTATTTCTCTTTTTATTTTATCGTTTTGAATTTTTTATGCACTCTATTTAATTTCACGTTTGCATTTTTATTCACTTTTATTTTATTTTATTATATTCTTTTTATTTTTTAAAATTTTTTTTTGTATTTAAGCTTTTATTGTTGTGATGTCGAGCATTCGTTTATTCACTTTTTTGTTTTTGTTTTTTTTTTTTTAAATATTATGATATAACTTAGATAAAAAAATATTAATTTTCAACTAAAAAAATTTTTTTTTGTTGCTATTGTTATTGAGCGTTATTATTGTTTTATTTATTTATTTATTATTTATTTATTTATTTATTATTTATTATATTTTATTTTTTTATTCTTAGTTTTATTGGTTTGAGTTTAATAACAGGTTAAATGAGATACGCTTGTATACATGCGATAAACTTTTTGAAGTGGATCTTGAACAAGTTTCACTCGAGTTGAATTTACGTTATACTTAAGGACTATATGAACGTGACCTGAAAATGATTTTTTAATAGACTATTTTCTTCACAATATGAAAATAAAAATTTTACATTTAAATTTTGTTTTTACATTGTTTCACATGAAATTTATTTATTTTTTTTTTCCATGTATATATTTTTTTTTTTTTTCCACACCAAATAAAATCTCGCACTATTTTTATTTTTCCACCGCTCTCTCTCTCTCTCTCTCTCTCTTCCACCCTTCCACCCACTCTATATTAAATATTACATATTATTTTATTACTATTATTCAATTTTTTTAATTTTATTTTGTTTACTATATAAATTTTATTTTTTCACTTTTATAATTAGCTTTTCATTTTCATTTTATATTATTATTTTTTTTTTTTTTTATTCTAAATTTATTCATTTGTTCTCGTATTGCATTTGATACTTTGGCTTTATAATTTTTTCTACAATTTTATTTGACTCTTTCACTTCTTCGTCATTATCTTTTTTTTTTTTTTTCTTTTTTTCATATTCACTCTCTCACGTTGACATTACAGATGATGGGAAGGATAGTACAAGAGTTTCTTTACCTCACACTCATTTTTCTACAATGTCACGTACGCGTACTCAACAGTTACAACGTGCCATGTACCTTCAACTCAATGTGTTTGTGCTGGATCCACGACGATGATGACTTGAATGGACACACCAAAATGGACATCAGCTGTTTGGCCATACCCTTTGCCAGATTTCCTGGTGACAATACTCATTATTTAAAATATTAATATTAAATCGATTTATTTATTTATTTATTTCACGGTATCCCAATAGAAATTTTAAGTGGAAGAAAAAAAAAAAATATATATATATAATATTTTCCTTCTTTCCACATCACTCATTATTAATTTTATTATTATTATTATTATTATTGTAATTATATATATTTTTTTTTCACAGTTTTTTTATTTTCTTTAGATGTACGAATGTATCAAATAAACACGAGCTTGAGTCATACATATATATATTCATACTAATTGTAATGAGTATCTCACAAAGATGAAACAAACGTGACAATGAAGATTCGTAACACTCTCATATTCTTGTATACATTTTACACTGAATACAAATAGAAGAGAGAATTAACATACATGTATATGTATATGTATATGTATATGTATATGTATATTATTATTATTATTATTATTCAAGTAAGGAAAATTGTGTGACAGTATCCGAGGATACACTCGTTTTTAATTACATTTTCGTATCATCACTGTACATTCGTATATTATTATTATTTTCATAATGAATAGTTTTTTTTTTTTCTTTTTTATTTATGATTATCTTGATTTTATCATGAAATAGTTGTAACATTGACAATAATAATAATGATGATAAATAATTTTTGGTGGATTGATATTTAAAAAATTTTTTTGTTTATATAAATATAAAAAAAATTGAAAAAAATAAAGACAAAATAAAAGTTAATTTAAATGTGTCGTATAATAAGTGTGTGTGGAGCACATTTGTCAGAATTAAGTGGGTATAAATTTTCTGTTTTTCATGCAACTTATCCTCATTATTTAATGGCTGAAGAGTGAAAGCATTGATATATGCGACGGTACACCGTAATAGTAAACAATAAACACTTTGAATGAAGTTATGCATTACAATAGCCTTTAGTTTTCATTCTTACTTAACAATTGGACATGTATAGATATAATCTTATATATATATAAATATATTTATGACAAAAATAATTAGTTATAATATTAATATTCACGTTAAACTTTATATATAAATCATCATCATTGTTATGAATATTATAAATTATAATTTTATTATTACAATAATTGAGAGTATTTTTTTATTTTTTATTTTTTATTTTTTATTTTTTTCTTATTTTTTATTTTTCTTCAAATGATTATAAATTGGGTAAAGTGGTTGGAATACAATTCTTTTTCAATCGTGAAATTTCATTTATCCACAGATGTGTCTATAAATCATGTGGCACAGCTGGACATTGTAAACTCGGGACTGCAAGTTCTGGATAACGATGCGTTGGTGAGCTCTGCTGGGGTTGAAGCGCTCGGGCTTATGGGCAATCGTCTCGCAAGCATTGGTGAGAAGTCTCTCGTGTGAGTGTTTACACTGAAAAAAAAAACATGAAGAAAGCGAAAAATCCCGGAAAAAAAACAGGAAAAAACAATAAACAAAAAAAAAAAAAAGCGGGAGATGAAAAGGAAATAACCTCCCGAGTTCTTTTTTTTTATTTTTTTATTTTTTATTCATCGACCTCATCTCTGTCTCATTGAATAACGATCACAAACTCACTGATCGGTAGAAGCCATTTGAACTCTTTTTATTTTCTCTTTTTTACGTACGTGTATATTTTTTTTTAATCCATCAGTTCAGTTCATATCTTTTTTTTTTTTTTTTTTTTTTTTATCGTGGCTTTTACGTCGATGCTCTTGTTTACTCTATTCATTTTTTATTCCTTTTTATTTGGCAGTTTTGACTGTGTGTATATGTGAAGTGTATCTATACACATGCATATCCATTTCCCAAATATTTTTACATCACATTACGTTATTTTTTCGAAATTTATTTTTGTGTATTTTTACTCCATTTCAATTTTCATTATTTATTTATTGAAAAAAAATTTTTTTTATTGTTTTTTTTTTATTTTTTATTTTTTTTGTTTTTTCAAAATATTGAGCTTTTGTTTATATTTGTTCTTTTGTTGTTTTGTTATTCCAGTGGCGTTACCAGTAGTCTACGATCACTAGATCTGAGTTACAATGCACTCGAGGAAATTCCATTCAAGGCACTACGGGGATTGAGAAAATTGAATTGGCTGAATATGCATAGGTAAAGTAAATTTACATAATCAACGAGGCATATAATGTACGCTTTTACTCATATCCATATATATATTTGTGTGATGGTTTTTACTTTTATTGTTTTATTCGTATACTTTTCCATTTATTCTTGATTATCATAATTGCATCACTTATATTTTTCCTATTTTTTTTTTTTTTTTTCTTGTTTATTTTATATTTCAACCACGTGCTATATGTAAATTGAAAATTAATAGAATATATATATTTATTCAACGTATATAACGTATTTATAATCACAGTAATCACATCACAAGCCTGAATGGTGATTGGGGCCACATAAGTGAATCATTGACAAATGGATTTTTTGGTGAAAATTCAATTATCGATATTCCACGTGTAATGTCAAATTTTAAAAAACTCGTATGGTTAAATGTCGACGATAATAATATTTTGGATATAAAAGAATCAACACTGCCCCCAAATATACGAACATTAAGTGTAAACAACAATCTTTTAACGTCATTTCCTTGGGCTATTGGAAATTTGACATCATTGAATTGGATTTATCTGCGTGGAAATTCTATAAAAATACTTGAATTTCCAGATTTTATGAGCCCATCACTCGAACTCATTGACGTAAGTGATAATATTATTGAGTCAATACGTTTTGCAACATCATCAAATACAACAATACACGTAAAAGATTTAAATATGTCAAGTAATAAACTTGGTATAATACGAAGTGGTATATTTAAATATTTATCAACACGACGAATTCACTTATCATCGAATAATATAAGTTATATTGATGTTGATGCATTTAATGGTCTTGAAGATACACTTGAATATTTAAATTTGGAGAATAATATATTGAATTGCGTTCCTAACGCTTTATCCGGCCTCAAGAGGATTTCCTATCTCAATCTTGCCAACAATAATATTCATAATATTTCGGACAATGCCTTTGACTCATTTGCCGAATATTTACGTGTACTTTCGCTTGCTACGAATAATTTAGTTAAATTACCAGTTACTGCATTGGCTGCTTGTCGAAGCCTCCTACATCTTAATTTAGAATACAATAAGATCAGTTATATTGTACCGGGTGACTTTGAATGGGCTGAAAGCCTGGAAATACTTGTTCTACGCAACAATGCTTTAACAAAACTCGATTTGGGTACATTTAAAGGCGCACATAAACTCAAAGAACTCAGTTTGTCGTTTAATCAATTATCTGAATTTAATGATAAAGCCCTTTATGGTATTGAATATAATTTAGAAATTATAGAATTAAGTTTTGCCTTCGTCAATGATGTCGTACCAAAAAATGCTCTAGCATTGTTGCATAATTTACTCTGGTTGGTACTTGATAATAATAATTTTCACACAATTGAATCTGATACTTTTTGTGCTTTTCATCAATTAAGATATATTAATATGGAATCAAATCAACTTAATTATATTCCAACACAATTATTATGTCCTGATATTCATAAAAAATTACGTGATATTAAATTTGGATATAATTTTTTGGAGATTATACCTGGTGATACTTTTGTTAATTTAACGGAATTGAGATCATTGGATTTAACTGAAAATCGAATTCATCATTTGTTTGTTGGTACTATTGACAATTGTCCAAAATTAATCACCATATCAATGGCTTATAATCAAATATCCATGATGGATAAAGGGGCATTGTGTTCTCTTCCCAGTTTGAAATTTCTCAATTTGGAATTTAATGGATTAACGAGTCTTAATTTGGATGCCATTATGGACAGTGGTGAATTGGGATTTACATTAAATGTTTCATATAACACAATTTTCGAAATCAATTATCAATATCAACAAATTAATTTGACTAATCTTGATCTTGGATACAATAATTTAACTCAATTACCAGGACACATTTTTTCCGGTACACCAAATTTACGGACACTTGATCTTCGCAATAATTATCTCACTACATTACAATCTGGTGAGTCATTTTTAATAATTTCAATATGTTATATCATAATTGTTGTTTTTTTTTTTTAATTTTTTATTTCATTAATCGTGATCATACGGATTGAATTGAGAATGGATAATATTCAGACGAATAAAAACATTAAAAATAGAAGATGAAAAAAAATGATATAAAAAAAAAAAAGTATCTATACAATGGAGGAGTGTTTTAATTTGAACAATGAAACAATAAGACAATGACGTGTTTTATTGTCTTAATAAATTGAATGGTCCCTGTGTGACCATGAATATAATTTTCTTTTCTTTTTTTTTTTTCATTTTTTCTTTCACAGGGACTTTTGCTCTGGAATATTTGGAGACACTGAATCTGCGAGACAATCGATTGGAGGCCTTGAGAAAACAGGCCTTTCACGGTATGCCGTCACTTCAACAACTCGATATCAGTGGAAATTCACTGTCTCAAATATCAACTGAACAATTCCGTAATTTACGAAATTTACGTATTTTAAATATTTCACGAAATCGTATAAGATCATTGCCACGTGATATTTTTGAAGGTACACGCATTGAAATACTCGATTTGAGTTATAATAAAATTACAATTGTGCCTTCGTTAGCTTTTCTCGAGGTCGCTTATACATTACGTGACCTTAATTTAGCTGAAAACTTTATCGAACATCTTGATGCATCGGCCTTTCCTACTTCACAATTGACAAGTCTCAATCTTGCTAACAATCGACTTACAATTGTACCCGACAATTCATTTGTATCACTTACTAAGCTTCATAGCTTAAATTTATCACAGAATCATCTTCAAGCAAACTTTAAAGAGCTCTTTCATTATCTACCAGTTTTACGATGTCTTTACATGATTAATTGTGGATTTCATAAAATCCCTATTCTTCCATTGACAAATCTCAATATTTTAGATTTATCATTTAATGGTATTGAAAATTTTCAACAAATTGATGTACAACATCTGATATATTTGAAGATTTTCAAGCTCGTAAATAATTCTTTGACCATAGTACCGGATGTCAAATTGCAATTTCTACGACAACTTGATTTATCAAGCAATCCCATTGAGGTAAATTTTTTTCTTTTTACATTCGCCTGTTTCAACTTCAATCTATATATAAATAAAAACTTATATTGCTATAACATCAATTTCACATTTATGTTCAATTTTTTTACTTTTTTTTTTTTTTTTTCTTCATCTTTTATTATTATTTTTTTTTTTTTACAGAAGTTGAATCAAGATACATTTGTATTTTATCCACGATTGGAAGATCTTGTTTTACAAAAACTCCATCACTTAAAATTAGTTAATGTTGATTGTATGCAATCGTTGCATTATTTAAAACGATTAAAATTACAAACGTGGTCACTGGATGATGGCATTAAATTGCATCGACTTCTAAATGGATTGCCCTTACGTACAATTGAGATAGAAGTCACACAACGTGTATTGAAAAATCAAATTGACAATGCATTTACCAGACGTTTGAGGGAATTAACAATCACTGGTAAAATGCTTGAGGTCATTGCACCCACAGCATTTTCTACAATTGAGAGTGATGAGCTTATACTTAGAATCAAAAATACTCATGTTAGACGATTTCAATCGGATATATTTTTCTCATTGGCACGACGACTGTCACAATTAACACTTGATTTACGTAATAATAATATAAATGAGCTCAGTCCATCTGTTATTTATGGTAATCTGTCGTGGGAAACGGTCGGAACAAATCTCGTTGCAGGTATGTTTTATTATTATTATCATTTTTTTTTTCTTTCATAGTATAAAGTATATAATTTTATATCTCTTTTATTTATTTAATTATTTATATTTATAATATTTTTATGTTTTTGAAAAAAAAAATTTTTCTTACTCCAATAAAATATGAGATTACATATTAATTTTTATTCATAAAAACATCAAATTTCTAGTTTTTATTTATTTATTTATTTTTTATTTTTTATTCGTATAAGTATATCTTTGCACAATTATTCGAACAATAATTATTATAAAAAAAAAAAAAAAAAATTTAGTCAATTTGTTTTTTTTTTCCTCTCAATTATTTATGTTATAATTACGTTCAATTTTTATTTGGCTTTAAATTCTCGTGACACAGACTAAAATATTTTATATATTTTTTTCTCTCTAAAAAGAAATTTGAAAAAAAAAAAAAAGTTATATATATATATATATATATATATATATATATATATATATTGACACGTATATTTGATGTATACATTATTTGCATTGGAATTTCTTCAGGTGGTCTTGAGATATCGGGAAATCCACTTGAATGCGATTGTGAGATCGCGTGGCTGAGTCTCTGGTTACGACGTTGGTTACGAGAATCACGACAAATTCATACTGCATCACAATCGGACGCCCGACAATTGCGTAACATTGCTGGCCGTGCTGTATGTACAGAAACAACACCATCATACTCATCTAATAGGGTGTTGCTTACATTGGGCACACCACACACCGCATGTCAAGCATCAGCACTTAGTCGTGGTGATTACACAAAACAATCATCAAAATCCTTTTGGCATATACATTTTATTCTTATATTTTTAATGAAATTAATGGTGGGTTATACCTAGTTACGGTAATTTTTTTCATCATCATCATCATCATCATCATCATCATCATCACCCGTTCATACATCTCGTGCTCATATCAGTCATTAAAAATCATTTAGGTTATCACATTTCCAATAAAAGAATAATAAAAAATTGCGGAAAAAAAGTGAAATTAGAACAAAGAATTATAACAAAAATTTTAAACATAAGTGAGTGAGATAATAATGAAATTAAATAGTTATTAATATATAGAATAACAACGAAGAAGTGATATACAATTATAAAATACAGTGTATGTGTGTGTGTGTGTGTGTGTATATGTGTAAGAGAGAGAAAGAGAGAAAGTGTGTGAGTATATTAATACATTAGTAAGAACATTCATCAATACCATAATATTCGTTTTAAAAGTTTTTTTTTTTTGTCTTTACATTTGTTTTTCAATTTTTTTTTATGCAATTTTTTTTTTTTTTTTCTACCTATTTTATTGAAAGATTTGACACTGTGTGTATGTGTGTTTGGGGGTATTGCAGAGAGAAGGAAGACAAGTTAAGAGAGAAAGAAAATTAATAGAAACAAAAACAAAACAAAACAAAAAAAAAAAAAACAAAAAAAGTGAAACAAGATAGAGTAAAAAGAGTGAAAGAGTGTGAGTGAAAGAGCACCATTGCGTGAGATTTGATAATTAAACGGGCGGTGCTTGTGTATGTTGAAGACATCCCTCTACATTTTCTGGCCAGTCGCAAACATTTTCATTCGGATTGAATACCAAATTAACCGGACATGGCATGTGATGTTTGCGTTCACCCTCACACATATAATACATTGTGCAATCATTCTTGTCCGGATGATAGGAGATGTGATTGTCCTCCTCATCGCACGTTACTTCATTCGCTGAAATAATTATTTAATATTTATTTTTCATTTAAATTGTCAATTGAAATGATATTTATAAAATAATATTATTTATTTATTTATTTATTTATATTTTTTTTTCTTTTGTTTATTTAGTATTAATATAGTGATAATACTCACGGTCTTTGGTCGTGTATTTTCCATTTCGATTACTCATCTCATAGGGACCATCATATTCAAGCTTTACTGAATAATTTAATAATTCTTTTTTCATCATTTTTATTAATGGATATTTTCCTGCACCGCATGTACCACGAAAATCATCCATATCGACTGACCAGATCATAATTCCACCGAAACCCTCGTCCTTCAGCCAATTCATCTTGAATAATTAGGATAAAAAAAAAAACGAAATATTTCAATTAAATTTTAAAAATAAATAAGCAATACTAGTATATTTTAAATTGCTCAAAGAAAGAAAGAAAATTAAATAAATAAAAAAAAAAAAACATCAACATATCATAATTCATATCTTAATCGTTATCAAAAAAAAAAAAAAAAAAAAAAAGAAAAACTTAATAAATGTGTATATGTATTTGTTAATGTGTATATATTAAAATATACGATAAATAATAATGCTTGATTATTGTACTTGTGTTATTTGTTAAAATTCAATACAATTTGATAATACAATTGGAATGTAAACTGAATTTATTCAATATTCAATAACTATAATTCATTTAAATTAGATATGTGGAGTAAATTAATTTATGACAAATCAATAAATACCTTATTCACGAGACTCCTCTCATCATCGAATCCAACCCACTGATTGTCTCTGTATGCAAACGGCACCTGCTGTTCACTGTCCCACACTAATGTTGTATTATCTTCATTCAAGAAACTGCATACCTGCGTTAAGAATAAATACAAAATAATAAAAATATATTAAAAGAAACAAAAAAAAAAAAAACAAAAAATAAAAAAGAAATTGGAAAGAATTTTTTATTTTATTTTATTTTATTTTTTACGTCTAATAAGACGATATCGATGTCAGGAAATTGTTCAACATGAAAGTATATACCATTACGAGTTATCGTTATTATGTGAATTTCTTCGTTTTTTCTTTCTTCCATTTCTTTTCTGTTTTCTTTTTTTTTTCTTATATTCCTTCTTACTTTCATAGACAGTATATACATATATATAAAGATATTATATACCTCATAGTAGGAGAGAAAGCCAGACTCGTTGGTAAAGTTACCGGGATTACCACCACCCGACGCTGGTGCACCAATATCGAATTTGTCCTTGTCTACAAGTGTGAAGGACCTTCCATACGTAGGCATTCCTATCATCAACTTTTCCTTTGGCGCACCTTGTTTTATCCACTCACGAGCGCTAAAATCCTATATATTCCATAAACAGAATTGAAAGAAATCAAAAAAAATAAAAATAAAAATAAAAAAACAAAAACAAAACAAAACAAAAAATAAAAAATAAAAAAAAAATTATAAGAAGTTCATTTCGACTTATTCACAGGGAAGAGAAAGCCTATCGTATGTTTACATATATATTTATATAAATACATTCATGTATGTATGTACGTTTGTATATGTATAAAACGAATATAAGGAAATTCGTGTGTGCATTGGAATGAAGAATTTCACTATTGAATATAGTGTGTGCGGTGGCATAGAAAGTAAATAGATGCTATCGTACAAAAAGTTATGAGAGTAGGGATAAAATAAAATGACGAGGGAGTTGATAGAAGAAAAAAAGAGAGAGAGAGAGGGGGGGGGGATAACAGAGAAGTGAAAAAGGTTAAGTAGTGTACAGACGGGAGTAGCGCGTTGCTGGATGGGTGAAAGAATATCAAGAGAACGTGGCTTGGGGATGAGAGAAAATAAAGCTGAGAAGAAGAAAAAAAAAAAAAAAAAAAAAGATAGAGAAAAACTCCTATTTTTTTTTTACCTCGTTGGGTTTTTGTTTTGTTTTGTTTTTTTTTTTTTTTTTTATGTAGCCTCTTACCACAGTGAGTTTCTTCTGGTAGCTCGTGGCACTTTCCAGAGGGAACAGCGGACTATTGTGGCCGACCTGTCTCTCCCATTGTCCGTGGAAGTCGTAAGTCATAACATTTATGAAATCCAAGTATTTGGATATTTCAGGAACGTCATATCTGTTTAATTGTTGTGAATGAAAAAATAGAAAAGTTATAAATACAAAAAAAATAAATAAATAAATAAATAAATACAAAATAAAATAAAATAAAATAAAATAAAGTTAATCAATTATAAATGGGAAATAAAATTTTTTTAATGTAATTGCATTTGAAGATGTGAATAAAAGAAAAAGAAATAAAAAGAAAGGAAGAAAAATAAAAAAATAAAATAAAATAAAAAATAAAAAGTGGAAATAATAAAAATGACATTGAATACAATAGTTCATTGTGTTTGCAGTATTTGAAAAATTTTATATGAATTTTGAAACGAGAAAAATTTTTTTTTAATATTTGAAATAAAAAAAAAATATATATATTATTAATAATAATAATAATAAAATATTTTTATTGCACACATCATACGGTATATAATACTTGATAGAAGAACAATAAAATAAAAAATAAGATTTTTTTTTTTTTTTAATATCACAAGGGCGATATCAAAGTTTGTGTGGAAATGTAGAAAATTATTTCTTGTATTATAAAAAGCAATGAAGAAAAAAACAAAAAAACAAAATAAAACAAAAAAAATTTATTTACCCGGCGGCTATTGCTTCAAAACTTGCCGGCACAGCTGCAGATAGGATTAATTTTGGTAGTCCAGAATCCGTAGCTTCGCCTTCAAAAGCTAATCTCAATTCTTTGAGTAGATTCACGTAAGCTGTTCTATCATCAGCTCCACTATGAAATTCAAATTATGTTATTTATCAATTTAATTATTTATTTACATATATTTATTTCATCATCTATTATTTATGTTCGTTGTAAAACAAAAAAAAAAAAATTAATAATAAATAAATAAATAAATAAATAAATACATTCATTGACATCTCTTAATTTATATTTTTATTAATGTGTGTTCAAACTCACCGCGGATATTCCCAGTCAACGTCGAGGCCATCAAATTTATATTCTCTCAGAAATTCAATAGCCTCGTAAACAAATTGATTCATGCGGAAAGTGTTGCTTGTTAGTTCTTTGAAGGGCGTAGAACCAAATGCCCATCCACCAATAGCTAACAATATCTGAAGAATAAATTTAACATTCAATGAAATTTAATTTATGTGTAAAAAATACAATTTCATTTTTTTTTTTTATTTTTCACTTTCTCTTTGTTTTGTCTCTTTTAATTTATAAATATAATTCAAGTGCAACACATAATTGTGAAATGAACAATATTATAAACAATAAAAAAAAAAAATAAAAAAAATAAAAAAACAAAGTACTAAAGAAAAAAAACAACAACAACAACAAAAGAAATACTAAAAGAGTAAAAAATAATAATAAAAATAAACGTTACTTTTATATCGGGATTTTTTTCTCTCAGTGCAATTAAACGCTCGTATATATCCGCATCTTTTTCACTGCTTGCTGCGAGTAAATGATCCTTTAGAGTTGCAAAGGCGTAGACAACGTGGGTGCAAAGAGTAGGATCAATGTCCTCGGGCGTGAATTTTCCAGCACCAGGGCGCTTGTATGACCAATTCGTCAAGTAACAGATTGTATGAGCTTCACGTTCTGTTTCAAAATCGTTTATAGTATTCTTTGATTTTTCATTCTATCAATAATTAACCAAAAAAAGGGGAAAAAAAAAAAAAAAAAAAAAAGAAAAGAAAAGAAAGAAAGAAAGAAAGAAGAAATCACCAATTATATTGCTAATATAATATTCTTATACCTAATAGCAGTCCAATGGATATAAAAAATTTTTAGGTATAAGAATAAAATTTAAACAATATTACTAACCTCGTGTTGGTGTATTTATTACTAATTGTGTTGTTGGTTTTTGGATTTTTTTCGCTTTACTTAAAACTTCAGTTACAGAAATTTTATATGGCTCCGGTTTTTTTACTATTAATTTTGTAACTGATGCAGCAACAGTCGTCCAATCAATATCTTTTACATTATTACCACGTGATATTCCATTGAGTTCTTCTCTCATGGCACTGATCAATGGATATTTTACATTACCACCACAAACTGTACCATTAAAATCATCCATGTCAACAGTCCATATCATTGCTCCACCGTATCCTTTGTTTTTCAACCAATTCATTTTAATTCTAATTGATTTTTCATCGTCAAAACCAACCCATTGCTCACCATGCACCAAATATGGTACCATCATTTCATCATCCCAAATGTATGCCGCACCATTTTGCAACATTTCACAAATCTACAATACACAATAGAATAAAAAAAAAAAATACTAATAATAACATAAATAATAATAAATAAAACAATAATTTTTTGATTAAATATAGAATTCAATAATTTAGTTGAATACAAAAAAAATGATAAATAATATATAGATGACGTTTTTTTTTTTTTTTTTTTTTTTGAAATTATGGATGGAATTAAAAATGGAATTGCAAGTGAATGAGCTACGGAAAAATAAAAATTAAACACGTGATCCATCTAACAGCTCGCGTGACCGTGAGTATTATTTGGAACACTTTCTCTTATTCATTACCTTGAAATAGTAAACAACAAACTTACTTCATAATATGCCAAGAAACCTGATTCTTTAGTGTATTCACCAGCTTTACCACCGCCACTTGCAGGCGCATGAACACCAAAATTATTTGAATTACTCAATGTAAATGATCTACCATATGTTGGCATACCAATAATCATTTTTTCTTTTGGCGCGCCCATTTTAATCCACATTGTCGCGGCATTATCAACGCTCAATTGTTTTTGCCATTCAGAATCCAATGAGGATGCGTACAATGGTGCATTGTGACCAGTTTCACGTTCCCATTTTCCATGAAAATCGTACGCCATTAAATTTATAAAATCCAAGTAACTGTAATTAATTAATTTATTTATTTATTTATTTATTATTATTAATTAGTTTTGTTATTAATACAAAAACAATTACATCTATCATTATTCATATATATATAATTATATATACTCATGTTATGTATAAATGTTTAATGAATTTTGACACTCGTGCTACAGTGGCTGACTAATTATGACTATTTCTACTGGAGCATTAAACCAAATATGATGATGAACGTCTCACAATGTTACTGTTGATTTATTATACCTAACGAGCTTTCCTATCACTTGAATACTAAATTATATATTGTATATATATATATTGATCGATTATTACCTCGCTACTGCCGGTACATCATATCCACTTTTGACATTATCTGGTCCAACTGGCACCGCTGCAGTCAATAATAATCGTGATTTTTTTTTTTCTTGAGCTTCAGCTTCAAATGCCTCACGTAACTCTGCCAATTTTCATTAATGCAAATAAAATTTAATTAAAAATTTATATTAATTGAAATTGCAAAAAAAAAAAAAAAAATTATAATTCACTTTTTTTTCTTTCTGCTTTTTCTTTTTCTTCATCTTTGTCATCTTTTTCATATTCTTTTTCTTTGTATAATTAAATTTTATAATTTTACCTTTCAATAATAGGACGTAATTTTTTTTATCATCACCACCTTTAGGATATTCCCAATCAATATCAAGTCCATCAAAATCACGATCACGTAGATATGGAATGGCGCTATAAATAAATGTCTGTCGTGCATATCTTGATGAAGTCATATCTTTAAATTTTTGTGTACCAAATGACCATCCACCTGTAATAATATAAATAATTTTTTTTTTTTTTCTCATTTAATATAAGGAACATTATTATTTATTTATATTATATATATATATTTTTTTTTAATGAAACATTTTTAATTATCACTCACCGATTGCCAGTAAAATTTTTAATTTTGGATTGGCTTTTTTTAAATTAGTCATACGTTCATAAAGACCAATTTTACCATCTTTAGTCTCGTCATTTGATTCAAAACTTGTGAGTTTATTTTTTTTTAACCAACCAAATGCAAATATAATGTGTGTACACAAATCAGGTTGAATATCATCTGGCAAAAATTTACCAATTTTAGTTCGATACTGTGACCAATTTGTGTAATAACAAACAATCTAAAATAATAAAAATAAATATTTCAATTATTAATTTATATTTATAAAATATAAATATATAGATAAATTGTGATTACAACTTTGATATTTTTAAATGTAAGTTGTAGTCCTTCAATTATTATTCATCCAATAAAATCACATATTTATCAATTTATTATTATTATTATTATTATTATTATTATTTTAACTGTAATTAATTGTGTGAAAATTAATAATAATTTCTAAAATATGTCAAGCCAAATGACCATGACCAATTATATTATGAATAAAAATTATTATTCAAATTTAATATAAAATATTTATCATCAATATTAATTTTTTTTATTACTATTTTTTTATTTTTTATTATCTATATAAATATTTTATTTATTTTATTATATAAACATACCTTGTAATCATTTGTTTTTTTATTTGAACTACCACTGTGGACAGGTTGAATTTCATTTTTACTATTTTTTGTATTGGCACGATTACGAGTTACTTTAAATCTGTTCACGCTAGCCGAAACTTCTTGATCGCCTGTTAAACTTGGTGCCGATGTTGTTGGTCTGCGTAATCTCTTTCGCGCAGCTTTACACACATTAAATATAAAAAATCATGATTAATGAAATATAAATGATGAACTTTCATCAATATTCAATTCTATAGATTATAAAAAGAAAAGGAAAAAAATTTTTTTTTTTCCTATTTATTTTATTTATTACCTTCAACATTGTTGACAATTGTAGAAATAACAACAATGATGAAAACAATTTTCAATACATTTCTCATTACTCTGTAGAATGAAATCTGCAAACAACAAAAAAAAAAAACAAACAAAAATATATAAAATTTTATTTGTTCAAAAAATTACAAGAAAAAAATTAACAGATAGATAGTAGGGAATGATTTTTTTTTCATGCGTAGAAAAATATCTTGAGAATATAAATAATAAATATTAAATATATATCTCAATTATATACAGGGTACAGATTTATTTATATACTCAATAGACTGAATGGCTACGTATTATTAATTCATAAAGTACCGCAAGTATTTCAATCGTATCGAGTTATATTTCGTGCGTATGCATTTCAATTATCACTACATAATGTAAAATATTATTATATATTTCAATATTTACACGATGAATTTTATTATTTTTTACTTTTATCTTGTTTGACATTCATAATAATTCTTTATTATTTTTATTTTTTTTTTTTTTATTTATTTTTTTTCTCTTATTAATAATTACAATTTACATCCGTTTGAATTTTTTTTCAATAATTTATAATAAATTGTAATATACAATTTCACTGGATTCAAATCAATAAATACATGACACACTATTACCAAAGTTATTTTTATATTACTTGATCGATGGAGAAAAAAGAAAAGAAAAAATAGAAAAAATTAATTTCTAACTTTTACTTTTAATTTATATATATTTTAATGACCATTAGCTGCACATTCAAGTCAATTCAACCATACAAAATAATATAAAGGTCATATTTCCATCGGCGGGTGCGGAAAGACAGAGAGAGAGAGAGAGAGAGAGAGAGGCAAAAACAGAGACGAGAAAATATATTTTCGAGCACTTTCTATTAGACATTAATGATATTTATACGCGACCACAACAGGTTGTCCAGTAGCACTCATATTTAAGAATATATTTGTTTAAATATAATTCAAGACTTTTGACCTTTCACTTTAAATTATTTCAAAAGAAAGACAGGAATAGATAAATATATAAATAGAGAGAGAAATAATATTAAAAAAATTGATGTATATTTGATAAAATCGTGAAAGATAATTTATAAAAATACAAAAAAAAAAAAAAACAATTGAGATAATTATTATTCAAGAGAGATAATGCTCGTGTTACCAAATGAAAAATAATTTTTTTCATCTTCCGTTTTATTTTGATTTATTTATATTTTTAAACTTTTTTTTTTTTTATTTCATCATGATTATTATTATTAATTATATAACTTGTGTGTGGATATGGCACGGCATCAGGTTTTAAAATGCAGACAGGAAGACAGGTGTATGTGTTTGTGTGTGTGTGTGTGTGTGTTTGTGTTTCTACCGATAATGGATGAAACAACGTTTAAACCTGTTGGCAAGTTTTATGTGACGTGCGTTGCTGAATTGAAGGCTTTCAAAAAATAAAAATAAAAATAAATAAATAAATAAAATTAAAAAAAAAAAAAAAAAAAAAAGAATAATAATATAAGTTTTCAAATACCAGGGTGTTATAGATAAGTTGTATGCATTTATTATTGTAATAATTTTCACTATTTCCGGTGACATATGAATTATATGACGAGTGTGTATTGAGGGAAAGTGGGGCAAAATTGACAACGTCGAGTTTTACTTTAATACTACTCATTTTTCATTTTTCTTTATATATTATTATTTCTGATTAATAGATTTTATTTAATTAATTTCGTTTTTTTTTTTTTCTTTTTTATCTCTTCATTTATTTTATTCTTGATATATATATATTTATTTCCTCTGGTAGAATAATATTTTATATTGATGATAGATTAGAGAAATAATTTACATGTAAAGTAGTAGTAGTAGTAGTAGTAGTAGTAGTAGAAGGAGGAGGAGATTTAAATTAATTCTAGGTCAAAACCACTTTCCACGGAAATTCATGTATTATTTTCCTTTATTTGTATATTCTCATATGTGAAGATTGAATAAAGATTATTGATGTATATAATAATGTTTAAGGATTCAATCACACGAGTAAAAATGAACCGACACGTTTATAAATATGCACACGGTGTGCGATGATTTTTTTATAGAGAAAAAAAAAAAAAAAACAAAAAAAAAATAAATAAATAAATAAAAAAAAAAAGGCGAATCAGAACAAAGAGATATGACCTCGTGCGAGCGACACCCATTTATTTTATTCTATATAAAACATATATGTGAATATATAGTGACTGTATGATGTGCTTTCACTGGCCGTTGAATATTCCATTGCTCCATATTACCCTCACTCAAATATATTTCTGCTCTACCTCTATTCACATAATATTTTCTTAAAACCCAACAGTAAGAAAAATCACCCACATATTATTTATTGAATATTTAATAATATATGATATTTCAAAATATTTTAATACCTATATATATATATATCATTAAATTATATAAAAATATAATGCAATTTTAAATAAAATTTATTTATTATAATAGAACAAAAAAAAAAAGTTTTTCTATTTTTCAATTTATTCTTAATACAAAATATTTTTTTTTTTTTTGTTTGTTTATTCTTTGGGAAAAAATAATAAAAATGTTTTGATATTATGTTTAGATTTTTCTCTATTTGTCTATATATATATATACATATATTTATATTATTTATAGTTTCAGATCAAATACAAAGGAATTGAAAACGTCAAACGTTTCCTCCAAATCCAGAGTATGCGCATTGATAAAACGACGCGTTGTGAGGGACGAAAAATTTCAAAATTAAATTCCTACTTACCATCGTGAAAGAACGAATACGAAATCACGGAATTTCGCAAATTTTTTCCTCCAGTTTCTCCCTTTTTTTTCTGTTTTTGTTTTTGTTTTTTTTTTTCTTTATTTCCTTCGCTATCTTCTTCTATTCACATCGACAACAAAAAAAAAATACAACAAAAAGGACAAAAAACAAAACAAAATGAAAAGAACAAAAAAAAAAAAGAAGAGAAAAATCTTCAATATTCTTTCAATTAATTAAAAAAAATACGAAAAAAAAAACAAAAAAAAAAAATTAAAACTCGATCGATTTATAAAAATAAAAAATGAATATATATATAAATATAAAAAATTTTTTCACTGATTAGATCGCGTATCATCACACGCGCGTCTTTACTACTAAGTGTGTCATGATTTTTTTTTTTTTATTTTTTTTTTTTCGTTATACTTTAAATGCAATTGTTATTGTATGAGTTCTCTTACGCGGATTGTCTAGTACTGACAACTGTTCAGGAAATACTGAAACTATCATTCTCGAAATTTAGTACATGCCGGAGTAATATTATAGGCAACAATTAAGCCGCCTTTCATTTTAACTATAGTGGCGAACACTGTTACCTTTCTCTGTCTTTCTGTTTTTCTCCCACCTTTGTAAACGCATACAAATAAATAATACACAAATACATATATATATATATTTGTATACACTCACTTATTCATTTACATGCATGTACATCCAAGCACAAATGTACACGCACTCACACGTTGTATATAAATGTGTATACACGTACAACACCATAGTGCGATGAGTCGTACTCGCGGAGACAACTAAATGGGAACGCAGAGAGAGAGTATAAAACGCCAATTCTCTGCAAATTTGTCCGTCGATGCGTATATAACCGTCAAGTTAATAGCTAGAATTTACGATGACAATTATGCGACAATGTGCGATCGTTCTGATGAAAATGAAAAAAAAATAAATAAATAAATAAATAATTGAGTTTTTTTTTCTTTTTTTTTTTTTTTTTTTTTTTGTATAAAGGAAAAGTAGAAAAAAATTGAAAGTGACGGTACAGAGGGAAGAGAGAGTGAGTTGAGTGAGTGAGGGAGTAAGATGAAAGGAAGATAATGATTAGACCATGACAGAATTATAGATGTCAATGAGACCGAAATTATTTATAGCAGACTCATGAGAAAAGATATAAAGGAAGGAAATAAAAGAAAAAAATAAAAAATTATTAAGAAAAAAATGGAGAAAGCGAGAAGAGGGTGGAGGACGATGATGATATGATTTTTCTTTTCAACACTGGGATTAGTAAAAAATAATGATGATACAAATAAAATAAAAAAATTGCGTTCATTGATTAATTTTTTTTTTTTTTTTTTTTTTTTTCGAAATTAAAATTCTGGCAGTTTAATTGACCACGTGTTGTTATTATTATTATTATATTTGGTTGATATAATTTTTTTTTGGTTGATGAAAATTATTGAGCGAATCAAATATTACAAATGTTTTTTTTTTGTTTAAGTTTGGCAGTTTTTTTCTTCTTCTTGTTTTTTTTTTTTTTTTTTTTTTCATTACAATACAATTGTGTTAGGATGAAAAATGATAGTGTGTGTACATTCATTGACGCGATATAAATTACATCAATTGTTATTGTAACAAATAAATAATGTTTATATATATAATAATTGTGATGATGGAGAAATTGTAGAATTAATCAATATTTTATTTGAAATTTTTTTTTTTTGTTTTTTGTTCATTTTTTAGAGTAGGGACATTACACACGTATAATTTTTTTTTTTTTTTTTTTTCTTTTTTTTGTAAGAAATCATTTAAATATAATAATTATTATCGTAATATTCACGTTGTATTATTAGGTATAAGAGAATGTTTTTTTTCTTTTCTTTTCTTTTTTTTTTTCTTTTTTTTTTTCATCACTTATGTATATATATAAATGTGTGTGTATAATTTTCAAGTAAAATTATTTTTATTCATTTGATTAATGACAAAAGTAATTTCAAGATTTTTTTTATTTTCTTTTTTTTTATTTTTTATTTTTCATGTATACGAATAGGATTGCGTGAATTATTCGTGATAGAATGCGCATAGTTATGCAATTATTTTATCACTTCAGATGATAATATATATATATATATATATATATATGTATAAGGCGAAAAGGAAAAATGGACATACGTTTTATAATATTAAATACTAATAATAATTTTTTTTTGTTTTTCGTTCGTCAATCGATTCGTACATTTTTTTCGTCCTTTTTTTTCAACCTTTTGCTCATAATTTCAATAGTCAATTTAAATTAGTTAAAATTTATATATATATAAAAAAAAAAAATTCAATCGATCACACTCATGATTGAATAAATAAATAAATAAATAAATAAATAAATAAATAAATAAATGAAAAAATTATGATTCAATATATGACAATTTTATTTACTCGATATTTTTTCCTTATTTTTTTTTTGTTTTTTTTTGTTTTTTTTTTAGAAAATTCGTTGAATAAATTTTCTTATAATTCATTCAGGCAATTCAATTGTATATTATGAAGATAATTTGCAGTCTATCAATCGAGTATTCGTTTTTTTTTTGTTTTTTTTTTTTTTTTTATACCAACCACATCATTTTCCTCATTTTATCACCATGAAAGAGGAAAGGGAGAAAAAAAAAATTGAAAAAAAAAAAAAAAAAAGAAAGAAGACATCACTTTTAAGTAAATTATTTGCATGAGTTCCGCTTGGCCTGATGAAGAGAATAAACCACCACCATCATCATCATCATCGTTATTCTTATTGCCGTTACTAATGTTGTTATCTTTGCATTGTTTCCTCTGGCTTGGGCTGTAGCTGTTGTTGTTATTCTTCCTCTTCTTCTTCTTCTTATAATAATAATTTGGTTGTTGATGTTGTGGTCTTTACATAATTATACATTTTCCTTTTTCCGCCCATGGATTATTTTTTTTGTCTGGTGCATGAATCAATGGATCATTTTTTTCATTCTCCTCCACGTACTCTCGCATTCTGCAAAATAAAAAAAAAAAAAAAAAAGACAAATAAACAGTTATTTCAGTATATAAATAATATCTAGTAACATCTAGTAAATTAGACGTTTTCCCTATAATTAGTAATTTTTTTTTATTTCATCCACAGTGAAAATGCAAAAAAATCCCGTAACTATTGATAATTAAAATGCATATCGAAATATTGGAAAAATTATTGAAAACAACTAAAAAAAAAAAAAAAAGATAAACAATAAATAAATAAATAAATATATAAATGAAAATATTTGTGTTACTATCACACTACACTAGATATTGATTTACTTATATTCATTTACTTTGTGATTCCCCTCGGCTCTTGTTCTTTATTTTTTTCTATTATTCATTTTTCCATTATGATTTTTCAATAAAAACTTATAATGAACAAGTGTCACTCAACAAAATACAATAACATAAATATATATATATATATAAATATATATAAAAGAATTATTATAAAAAAATATATTTATTTATCACTGCATATGTGTATATATTCACAACAAAAATAATAATTTTTATTCACTTGTGTTTTTTTCTTTATTCTTGTGACGGCAAATCAGATTGCCACTGCATTTTACCACTCGATCGTTGTATGAAAAATTCTTGGGTGAAAGGGAGTTTGCAAACGGTATTCGTGATTTGCGTTCAAGGAGAGTGACGATGTTGATGGTAAGACAAAGATAGAGATATAGTAATATAAAAGAAGAAAAAAAATGAAATTATAGAGAAAGAAAGAGACATATAAATGTTGGAATAAAAAAAATAATGATAAATATATACAAAAAAAAAAAATTTTTGTACTTTTTAAAAATATTTATATGAATATTTAATAATAATAATAATAATAAATAAATAAATATAAATTATAAAGTACTACACTGAATTAACTGATGTTACAGAGTTCTACAATACAATTTTTATATAAATTATTTTACATTCAATTTAACACCGACAAAAGTTGAACGAAACAAAAAAAAAAATTAATAATAATAATAATAACAATAATAAATGAATATAAATAAGAAATAAAAATAAAATATTACAGTAAATGTTGAGAGTAAATATTCTATATTGACTATTGAACCGAATAATTTGTGTAAAACTGAGAAAAAAAAAAAGAAAAAAAAAAAAAAAAAAACGAGTAAATTGTAGACGAATAAAATCTGTGAAAATTCTTTTAAATTATATTATATATATATTTATACATAGAGAATATATACCGGTATTCTATAGATTGGTACATAAATACAGCGACTGTTATTGGCGTGCCTTTCACTTTGCACTCTCATCGATCGCAAAAAGTGTCACTTTGTTTTTTTTTTTTTTTTTTTTTTAATTTTTTTTTTCTTCATCTCCCACCCCCGACTCGACAGAAGTTTCATTCAGCTTGCGCGATCGGATGATTGGTCATCGTCTTTTAAATATATTCATTTTTTATTTATTCATTTATTATTATTATTTTCATGTTGTTTAACATCTATATATGTATATACATATATAGACAGTGACAATTAATTATAATACAGAATATTTATATTTATCAATGTAAATATCTATATTGAATCAATTAAAGTGATTGTATATTAGTAATATTGTAGTATTAGTTAATATATTAATATGTAGAAGGGCGTTTTTTTTTTTATTAATTTTTTTTTTTTTTTTTTTTTTTTCTTCCAAGGCCTGAGAACAGTAACCACCAAGTGCTTGGCTCAAGGTTGATTTACTAGCACTTCAATCGTGTATTCACAAAAATAATTTATTACACTGTGTAACAAAACTATTAAAAAGAAAAAAAATATATATATATATATTAATTAATGATAAATGAATAGACAAAAAAAAATTGAGAGAATAAGTAAATAGATAAAAATCAGAATGTCCATCTTCCTCATGGCCACTTAAATTTTCTTCACTGCCTTTTCACTATTTTTTGTTCTCATAAATAAATTTATATTGTGATATAAATCAAGTTGATTACAATTTTCATTCAAATATTCATCCAATCGTCACATTCATATTAAAAATGCGAATTTTTTTGTTTTGCTGTATAAATATAAATAAGAAAAAAAAAATTTTTTTTCTTTTAAAAACAAGGGAGGAAATAACCAATAAAAAATAAAAACTAATAACATTGAGACTTGTATTTAATTGAAATTTTCTTGTTTTATTTATTTATTTATCAGTGGAAAAATTAATTGAGAGAAAAAAAATACGATTAAATAAATACGTGGATTTATGAAATTTAATGTATCAATTGTATTGATGGATATTATTTACATAAATAAATACTTACGCTGAAATACTTTTTGACAGTGGCCACCGTTCCATAGAAGCTTGATATTTCATGTTCTCAATCTGCTTCTTCAATGCGTCTTTATCCATGGTAGCGAGAACACTGGGATCCATGGTAACAACCGCACCCCCCTAAAGCAAAATTCATATCATATAGCGCTTGCGCCTGCATTCAGGAAAATCAATATCACTAGTGTGACATGCAAATAAATACATGTATATATCTATATATGTGAACATCTTTGTGTGTGTTTTAATTCAAATACAATTCACATAAACACCTATAATTTATTTATCTATAAAATTTTTTTTTTTTTTCAAACTTAAACTGTCATCCTATCGTATAATTAACTAAGTATTTAATGAATTAGTTGATTAATTTTATTATAATAAATTAATTCAAAGAAAATGTCAGTACTTAATGATGAAAAAAAAAAAAAAAAAAACTTCAAAATTAACAATGATAAAAATAATAAGGATAAAAATTTTAATTTTTAATTATTTTTTTATTATTATCATTAATTTTTCTTTTTTCAAATCAATAAACTTTTAATGATTTAATAATTATTTATAAATAGATGACGTTAAAAAAATTATAAATAATTAGAATATTATTATTATTATTATTTTTTTTTTTTTTCAAATATAAATATATAAATAATAAATTTTGCTTGCCTGTTTGATGTGTCACTTGATAAAAATTCGCTTTAATAGCAATAATATTTTCAATAATTTTACAATAAATAATTTTATTTTATCTTATTTTATTTTATTATTATTATTTTTTTGTTCTCTACTCCGTATCACAAATTTTTTACAAATTATTACGAGTAATTTTTCGTGAATGATCTTACCTGTGGCATACAGGTAAAAATAAATGTGACTATTTGATGCTTGACAGTCTTCACTATTAATTTATTGAAGCCCATTCGTGCCAGGTAAATCTAATAAAGCCTTTACATTATTATGGAACGATATCATAATAGTCCATAATAATTATTAATGACATACTATTTCTCATATATAACAAATTATAATTATCATTTATTATATAATTAATTAGTACAATGTTACAATCAGTAAATAATTATTTCATTTTTTTTTTTTTTTAAATCATAATAATTATTATTTTATATCAAAATAATTATATACACTTGTAAAATGCACACAATAGTAATTATTATTATCATTATCTTCCAAAATAAGAAAAAAATTATAAATAATTCATCTCAATCTTTATAACAAACATTTAAATATTTATCATAAATTCAGTCGGATATTTCGGACTATTTGAAATAAAATCAAAAGATAATAATAATAATAATAAATTAAGATCGACACCATCTAAATCATTATTATTATGTATCAAACAAGTTTTAATGTACAAAATCATCGATAGATGTCACTTTATATTAATTCCATATTTCAACAAAAATCCACACAAAATAAAAAAATGCAATTATAGTATATATATATTATATGTGTGTATGCTATGATGACAGTTCAATGCATTCGTATATTATTTTATTTATATGTCAAAGCATTTCTCTTATTTTTACTCATTTCATGCCAATAATAGTTTAACAAAGATACTTGAATAATTTATCAGTGACTGAGAGCAATTGAAAAAGTAAAAGTTTTGTGAATTCGCATTATTATTTTTTCCTTTTTTTGTTTTGTAGGTGTGTAGATAAATATTTATTATTATTATTATTATTATTATTATTATTATTATTATTATTATTATTATTATTATTATTATTATTATTATTAGATGTAATATTACTCAATTTTATGATAATTAAATATACTGTTTTAGCATATCAATATTAAAAAGTGTTTACATAATAATTATCGTTAAAATGACGAATGATAATATTATAAAAAAAAAAGAAATTGGATCTGCAAAAAAACATGTGAGAGTTAATAATTCGTTGAAAAAACGCACTTGGAGTCATGAGTCTGAAAGTTCGGATGAAGACAATCCACTTACAAACAATGAAACAAGTTGTAATATTAGGTTTGTAATTACCATTATTATTACTCATATTATTACTCATAGAATTAATAAAATTTTATTATTTATTTGTATATTTTCAATGATTTTTTTTCTTTTCTTATATTTTAGAGATGAACCAACTGAAAATCCTCATTATGATGCTACTGCTTACGCAGAAGATAAGATGCGTCGAAAATTGAGATTTTTTTTCATGAATCCCGTTGAAAAATGGCAAGCAAGACGTAGATTTCCATATAAATTTATTGTACAAGTCATCAAAATAATTTTGGTCACAATACAATTATGTTTATTTGCCCACAATAATTATATTCATGTGAATTATACTTGGGATAATCGTATTGCATTCTCACATTTATTTCTACGTGGTTGGGACGCAACATACGAGGTATTTATTATCACTGTAATATAATATTTTATAATAGGCATAATTATCACATGATACAATTTGATGATGCGACTTTATTATTTTAAAATATTTCGCTCGTATGTTTTTTTTTTTTTTATCGTACATAAGTTTTATCCAACATTAAAGTGTGAATTGTCAATAATTAAACATATTAATTATAAAATTTTAGGTACCAGCTTATCCACCAGCAGTAGGACCACTAGCTCTTTATAAACAAAATGAATTTTATCAAACAATTGATTATGCATTGAGAGGATATTATGATCTGAGTAATGCTATCGGTTCATACTCATATACAGCTGAAGATAATTCAATAGGTCCAGTTACTTTATGTTTGTTTCAATATAAACAGGGTACAATATTTGGATTTAATGAGAGCTATATATTTAATAATGAAATTGAACGTACGTGTATCAATGTTAATCATACATTGATGAGCGATGAGATGACATGGAATATTGAAACAAAAAAATTGTTGGAAGATAAAAAAATTACAATTAATTTTTCGTCATTAGTCAAGGCACATTTGAAGTTTGAATTGAAGACCGTGAATTTAAAGGCTGCCGGGCCTATAACACCACCTGATTGTTATCAATTTAATATTAAAATTATACTTGATAATAGTGATTTCGATGGACAAATGTTATTATCACTTGACACCGAGCCCAAAAGATTAGAATGCAAAGGTGATACACAATATATTACAGATAATCGTATTGATTCAGCTTTGAGAACAATTCTCAATTTATTTGTTATTGGTATTTGTGGTATTTCATTAATTTTATGTTCACGTGCAATTTATCGTGCGCAACAACTTAAATTTGAAACAATGGATTTTTTCAAGAAAACATACGGCACTAATTTAACACTGGAGGGACGATTAGAATTTTTAAATTTTTGGTATATAATGATTATAATAAATGATTTATTAATTATATTTGGTTCAGCGATTAAGGAGCAAATTGAAAGAAAATATTTTGACAGTGATCATTGGAATATTTGTAGTATTTTTCTTGGTACTGGTAATCTTCTGGTCTGGTTTGGGGTTTTAAGATATCTCGGTTTTTTCAAAACATACAATGTTGTAATACTTACATTGAAAAAGGCCGCGCCAAAAGTTGCTAGATTTTTAATTTGTGCAATACTCATTTATGCCGGATTTACTTTTTGCGGTTGGCTAGTTATGGGTCCGTACCACATGAAATTTCGCTCACTCGCAACAACGTCCGAATGTTTATTTGCACTTATTAATGGTGATGATATGTTTGCGACATTTTCTATAACTTCATTTAAATCACCAATGCTATGGTGGTATTCGCGAATTTATCTTTATACATTTATTTCACTTTACATTTATGTTGTATTGAGTTTATTCATTTCAGTTATTATGGATGCTTATGATACAATTAAAGTTTATTATCGCGATGGATTTCCAAAAAATGATTTACAAGCATTTGTTTCTGTTTGCAAAGATGAAGCATCCAGTGGGGTATTCCGTCAGGAATCTGATAATTCAAATATAAAACACATATTTGAGAAATTTTGTTGCTGTCGAAAAAGATCACGCGAGAATTTTTCACAATTAAACAGTTCATCGTCTTCCACGCAGTGCGGTGAAATTTGTAGCAGTGCAATTTGTGTATAATTAATTAATTGTGCATTCTTTTGCAGCTAAACACTCCAATTACGAAAAAAATTTTATCTCTATAATCGACAATAATCGTAACTGTTCAGTTATTATTGAACAAAAAATTTTTTTTCAAATAATGTATATATGTATACATATATCAAAATAATTTTTACATGAATGATTAATTAATTTGTCATTAAAAATATGAATGAATGATTTAAATGATGGTATCGAAAATAAGGGGTGCTATATATATATATGTACAAAGTCTGTGATAATATAAAGTGTCCGTTTTCTTGATTTCTCGATATATAAGATTGTCATGTATTAGATCGATATTAGTTTGTGCTAACATCAAGAGTATGTTAATTGCCAATTATATATTAATATATATTTCAATAATTATTTTTGTTGATTTTTTTTTTTTTTTATATGAAAATAAAATAATATTGCCCAATGATTTCCCTAATTTTTAAAATGATTGGCAGACTAGTAAAAACAAAGTATTATCGAAAATATAAATGTATTATGAGATTAATACTCATTAATATTAATAAGTATATAATATAAAAAGGACTTAGAATTGATTAGTATGAAATACGCATATATATATCTACTACATCTATGTAATAACTAAATTTGAAATGAATTCATTTTATTTACAAATATTGGACAATAATTCGCAGTATTCATTTGGTTTTTTTTTTTTTTTTTTTTTTTTTAAATATTTATTTTTTCTATACCATGATAGAGTAATTATATACCGTATTATATCAAAAAATAATTATATACATAAAAAGGAAAAAAACTTGTTCATCAAGTTCGTCAATTTAAATAATAAAAAAAAACAAACAAACAGAAAATTAATGTTATTTCACTAAATACGATTGATTAATTTATATCGACTGAACGTAAAGCTAAATCCAATTTTTTTTCAAAATCACTATTTTCTAATAGTTGTTTCGATAATGTTTTTTCAAAAAGTTGTGAAATATTTAATACATCGTCAAAATTACTTTTTTCCATGAGAGAATTATTTTCTGGATCATCGTCATCAGAATAATGACTATATTGATTAATAATATGCGTTATTGCTTCATTTTCTCTTCCTATTCGACGTTTTTTTTCCGCTGGTTCCTCGTCCTCTTCATTTTGTGATTGTTGCAATTTCAATATTTCATTATTAGTATGAAAATTAATGAAAGTATCAGATTTAAACCACCATGGAAATGTTTGAAAATGTTTGATGTGATTTTTATTATAAACAACACAAATTTTTGCATCAATTACGTTCAATCGTTCTTTAGAAATTCCCAATATTATATGGACAAAATTTGGAGTTTGTTCCTCGTCAGGTATATAAAGTAAATTATTCAGAATATTACATGACATTCTTGAATAATTTAAATTTATCAATGTACTTTCACAATATCGAGTAATACATTTGTGAAATTCGATTGTGTCATTAATCGGCCAATTGAATCTGAAATAAAAATAGAATTAATTAAAATTAAAAAAACAAAAAGGAAAGTTCAATTCTTCATGAATACGTGAAAAATTTTGAATAATTAATAAATTATTTATAAATTAAATTCTTACTGCCATGGAGGTAGAATAAAACTTCGTATAATACGCTCAATTTTTTTTCGTTTTTCAGTTGTTTTCCAATTTTTATCGAAATATTCATAAGTACATGGCAAAGTAAATTTTTTTGGTAAAAATCCTTTAAATTCAGATGGAAAATTTGTATACATCAAACTTTCTGGATCATTAATGATGTCAATAAGATGTGAAATCGCTTCATTATGCAAATCGATAACAAATTTTGGATTATTCAATGCCACAGCTAAATTAGTATTGAATGAGGCGTGACCAGATATTCTCAGCCACAATTCATCAATTAAACATGAATTGATGAGTTCACTCAAGAAATTCATTTCTAATGGTGGGGTCGATGATTTGTGACGGGTTAACCAATCAATTGCCGTTTGTGTTAATCTCAAGATAATACTCTCATCTATTTTCGTCTCACAATATACAATATATTTAGAAAGATATCCAGAATCGATTAATTTTTGTATTTCTTTTGTTAGCTTTGCTTTTATATGATGAATTTTGTCACCAAAAATAACTACAACGAGTGGTATTCGCATTAATTTTTGTTTCGATTTAATAGTCTTTGTCAATCGATTTGCCGCTAATTTTGGTTTTTCATCACTGATTACTATAAAAAATAAACCATCTGCACCAGTAAATTGATTTTTTCCAATCACATCATTCATATGTCTAATACAAATGTTCAATGTTTCGTAAGGATTTGGTTTATAAATTTTAATAATTGGATCCATCGTTAAATCATGTGAACAAAAATATTCACACATAATTTTTTTATATCGTGCTAGAAGAAATCTCTCGTTTAAATTTGGCCATGAAATTATCATTTTCCAAAACATTATCGATGACAATTCAGCATCTAATCCTTTTGCATTTTTTTTTAGTCCATTGTGAATTATAATTTCAATCGGCACAAGATAACTTCTTCCATCATTTTCATCATTATCATTACTTTTTTTGTTTTTACATCTCATATTTTGTATAACTAAATCTTGATCTTTATTGTATAAATTTTTTGCACACTCTGCTAATGAATATTTTGGTAACCAAACTGGTGTATTGTCCAATGCTTCTCTTTGTTGTTTCTTCATGGATACACGTTGACGCCAAATTAAACAGTATTTTCTAATTATTCTATTTTTAATTCGATTAGATAAGTCATGTATTTTTTTTTGTGTCATTATTTCGGTTTCTAATATACTTTGACAATATTCTTCTGTTACATTTATCAAAATATCATTGAAAATTTTAGTGCAAAGTTGATCACGTTCGGCATTATTTTGAAACTCTTGTTTCAGAGTAGTTGAGCATTCATCACGAATTACTTCTGTCTCTATTTCTTTTGCGGCTTTTGAGGCTGATTTATCAATTTTTTTTCGTATTTCATTTTCTTTCTTTTTTTCAGTTTGATCTGTTGCTAATTTTTTTTTTGGTATTGTGATTGGTGTCGTTGCGATTTTTGACATTGAAATATTGTCAACATCAACTTTATCGCCGCTATTAAACTGATCAGTTTGAATTGGCGTTGATGATATTTCTGTCTCAATTGGTCGAGAAAATATATTTGTTTTGGGTTCAGTTGCAGTATTTAAATTTGATGTGAATGTAAAAATATTTTTTGATGTTGCTACTGACGTTTTTGGCCGAGTAAAAATATTATTTGATTTAGATGTAACATCACCAAGTAATGTTGGTTTTTCATTTACAATTGATTTCACCATTGTCGAATTTTCTTCATTTATTTTTGATAATTTTTCACTATTGCCATCTTTTGTAGTTATAAATTCCGTATTTTTCGATGTATCTAATGTCGAGGCAAATGGAAATTTTACAGTTTGAAAATTTTTCGATGAATTTTGCTGTTTAGAAAATATTGATGTTGAGAAAATACTGGATATAACTTCGGAATTTTTATCTTTATTTTTATCTACTGCGGGAACCATAAGACTTGATGATTTTTTCCGTTGACCTTCTGTTGGGACATAGGATGGTGGCGGTGATACTTCATCTTGGATATCTTCGTCCATATATTCATATGGATCTTGTTCTTCTGGTTCCTCATCAATCTCAATAACATCACCATTATTACCACTCTGATCACTGGCATTTATAGCCTCGGTTTTCAAATATCCACGTGAATCAAAACTATTGTGGGCTTTGTGATTAATATAATATTGTTCTGGCATTATTCCCCCTGCAATCACTTGGCCAATTGTATAGCCTAATGCAATCCTTTTTGCTGCAACAATATTTTTAGATCTTCCCTGTTCAGACGTTGATGGTGATGGTGAAATAATATTTTGTCGATTTAATATAATATACATTTCATCTTCGGAAATATTGAGCCCAGCTCGTTCACAAAAATAAATAGCTTCATTTTCATCGGTAAATGCAAGAATATCTATAAATTCATACAACGGATAAGCAGTTGATGTTGTACGACAATAAGCTTTCACCATTATATTGAGTGCTTGAATTCTCACTTGAAAAAAATATCTCAATAAAATACAAGCATTTAAATATGTTGTATTTTTAACTAATGTAAAGAATCTCGCATAATTATTAGATTGGATTGCTGAGTAAATTCGAACAGCAAAATTGACTTCTGGTGATTTTTGAATGGACGATGGTAAACGTTGAAGATCCCACATAAAATTTGCATTGTTTAAATTAAGTAGAATAATATATGCCCGAAATTCCGATTCATTTTGACAAGCGACACCTTTAACTCTTAAATCATTATACATATATTTGAGTGTTTGTAAACATTTTGTTAAATTTTCTGTATTAATTTTTTTGTCAAATACTGATAGTTCCTCTGCGCACAACCGTTCAGAGCATACAATGTGAAATCTCGCACATTCTTCAACCAATTTAACAGTATCAATACAACACAATTCTTGTTGAGTTATATCTTTTCTTATGCCTCTCGTTCTGTCCCATAAAAAATGATACCATTCGGCTAAATTTGTACTTTCTTCTTCACATAAATCCACAATTTCATGTAGTAAATAGCTCATAGTCATTTTTAATGAGCTTACTGGCCTCAAATCCTGTGGCATTGGCTCTTCTTGATCCGCTGAGGATCGTGAATACTGTTTCACTGCTGTTTCATTATTAATTTTATAATCTGAACTATCAAGAAGTTCATAAGACGCAACTTGCCGTTGAAATTCTCTCATAAGTCTTTCTTTTTCTGGACACATATCTGGACATGTTCCAACTGTTGCTTTAGCTGTATCTAATGTATGAATTTTTCTTTGTCTTAATCTCATTAAACGATCACGAGCTTCTAATATTTTGTAACGATCCTCAGATGTATGGCCAGCTTGTTCAATAACATTACGTAGTTCTTTTTTCGATACACTCGATGATAAATATGGTATTGATGATTCGCCATCATTTTTGTCTTTTGATGATAATTTCTCCGTTTCGAATATGACTTTATCATTTATTTTATTTGATTCTTTCATTCCTTGCATTTTTGTTTTTCTCCCTAATAATGGTATTGTATCACTAATTTCGTTGGCTACCTCACCATGTAGATTGTACTCAAGGCCAGACATAGCCTCCAATTCTACCTTAACCTCATTGTCGATATCATATTTATATGAATTTGAATTTTTTACAGAATCTTTCTTTTTTATTGATGTCTTTGACAGCATTATTTATTGACAATCACAAATTCACGAATGCCAATATTATTTTAAAAAATCCTGATAATTTGAAATATACTACAAGATTCGAAGATTGAAATATCAACAATAATGCAACAATATAAACAACAAATAATCAGGTTGGCAATAATTTTCTACTATTGGCGCATGGCAAGAATTTGAAAGTGGCGCACCTTCTCGATATTCACTTACATTTATTAAATAACGTTTACAATTGTAACAAAAACAATTGAACGAATTTATATTTAAATTTGGTTAAATATTTATCACAATCCCTCAAAACAAATATAAATTGAACACTAATTAATATAGAAAATAAAACAAAAAATTCATCATAAGATGCATAAATATTTTTACAGGTACAAAATGATGAACGAATAAATTTTACATGAAGATTTTTAATATTTTCGATTTTTATTATTCAAAATGGCCGCTAGTGCCCACGCGCTTTTTCTTTCTACTCTCTCTCTTCTTTAAAATTCTCGTACGCACTCGCTTATACACAAGCAAACATATGTATATTCTGATTAGAAAATTTTTGTTGCCGTTGCGATGGTGGTGACGATCGTCTCTGTAGTTACATGAAAAAAGATACGCGACATTAAATGAGTGATAATAAATATTGTCAAAGACACAATAATAACAAGTTCACAATTAATATACGAATGATTGAATCTATTTCTTAAATGTCTCCGCTGTGGTTTACTAATTTTCATTATAAATAAATTTCATTGATATTCATCATAATAATAAAAAGGATCCAGAGTACATTGATGGATACTCACAGTTCAAAAAGTGTATGTATATTAAGTAACATTACTAAATCTATTTCTCTACTCTGATGCTCTTAACAAACTTAATGGAATTATATATCACTTGGAACTTTTCAATATTGGATTTAAACAAAAGTACAACATTTTTATATTATTAAATTTTTCGATTTTTTTTTTTTTTACATACACAAACACGCACAATATTTTACATATGTGATATGTAAATATAAATATAGTTACTTTTAACTGATAATTTTTATTGATTATGTTGATAACGTTATATTCGTTGAATTATTTATTTTAATATCATGTGTTCATCAAATGTACGATTATACTAAAATATAATATTTATATTAGATTTGCAGAATGGATAAAAAATGTAATTTTGGCGTAACAGATGATGATGATGACGAAGGAATAGAAAATATTATCATAAATGAAGTGGATGGTCTGCCTAATTTACATCCAAACTATCGACAGCTCGATTTTGATTCTGAAGACGAGCATGATAGAACTGATACCAACATTAGAACTACTGATGACTTAATTAATGATGAAGATTTACCTACATCTGTTATTGTTACTAATGTGGATCCACATGTTTTCAAATGTGACAAACTCAAAGTACATTAATTTTTGGAAAATTTCAATTTAATTATCTACTTAGAATTCTTCATTTTATTTTCATTATTAATTATTTATTTTTCTCTGACAGAATGAGATAGAAAAAGTATTCAAACAATTCGGCGAAGATACAACATTTCAGTATTTCAAATCGTTTAGAAGAATGAGAGTAAATTATACTTCACCAAGTGGCGCAGCTCATGCTAGGATACACTTGCATCAAACTCGATTTGGTGAAACCGACATTAATTGTTATTTTGCACAACCAGTTACGCCAATAGGTATGGATTTAAACACAAATAATATAATGGGAAAAATTTTTGTTTGAATAATAAAATTATTTGCAGATATAGAAGATCAATATCTTCAACCACCTGCACCCGTCAAACAATTTTTAATATCACCTCCGGCATCGCCACCAGTTGGTTGGGCACCACGAGAGGAAGGAGAACCATTGGTCAATCATGATTTATTGGCTGCTATCGCAAATTTATCACCAGGTAAATTTGTAATATATATTTTATTTTTTGGATTCCGCAATTTTTAAATAGTATACGCCATTTATTCAAATTTTTATTTTAAAAATAGGTTGCAGTCATGAATTGCATCCAGGTGGTTCTGGCCAACCAGGAATAGTCGTACATGTATGTGAAACTTCCTCTAATTCTATAAAAAAATCTCCTATACAACATACACGTTGTCCCGAACCTTCAAATTAATTCAAATCAAATAAAACAAAAGAATTAATTATAAGTGTCGTCCATAGTTGGCTATATGTATACAATATATAAATTGTTTCAATCCATCCAAATGATTTAAATTTATTGAATGATAATATTAAAAAGTATTTTGGCATTTAACGACAGTAGAGAGTGCCAATTATTATTGTTCAATACAAAAGAAAAATATTTAAATGTATAGGGGGAGTGTTATAGATTCAAGTTCAAGATGATAATAAAAGTTTCTTGTGATTGTGATTGATTGAAATATGCAATTGGTAATAGGCAAAAATAAGACAAAAGAATGGTAAAAATTTTATGGTACCATTTTTGCTCGATTTATCTCTTGTCTCACACAACAATTTTGTCTATTGAGAAAACGTTTCGCGTTCTTTGCACTTTGAGATCTCTACTTAATTATTTGAAATATTTTTTTTTCCTCCTTCATAGTCATTAAATATATACATATAAATTTGAATATTTATTTAGATATAAATAAAAACACTTGAAAAATTTATTGTGACAAGTGTTGAAACCAAAAAGTACTGTCGATAATAAAAATTCTCTTATTTTTTATTATATCCTGAATTTCATCGACTATAATTAAGAATCGTCTTCAAAAAAAAAAAAAACAAAATAATAATTTTTGACCGGTTAACATGTAAAAAACTAGAAATTATTTACAGAGTCAATTATAGATTTCAGATTGATTGTATAAATTTATTCAACTTGTATTGTACGAGTTATTTGAAAAAATTCAGCAGCTAAATTTTCAAATAAATTGATTGTAAAGCAGAGGCTTTCAATAATAAAATAAAACAATAAAATCCGTATATATATAATAATTGATTGCATTCAATCAACGACAAACATTAAACTCTGTATGTGTTACATAAAATATTCTAGAATGCTCTGCTAATGAGCGATCTATAGCTTATCTATGTGAATATCTATGCCATTACTGTGCAAAACTAACGAAATACTAGAAATATAAAAAATAATTTTTTGATGGATTATTCAGATGTCTGGTACATCTATTGAAGAATTTAAATATCCCTCGTTACATAAACTGTGTACAAAATAAATGTGGAGAAAAATTTTTTTTTCATATTTGCATGCGTATTAATATATTTTCGAAATAAATTATATTTGAAAAAAATGCATATAACTATATATAAATATATAAACAATGTGAATTGAATGATAATATCAAATTGTTAAAAAATATTGTTGGATGAAACGAATATACATCAGTATTTATTATCAAACGTGTAAACAAAAAAAAAAAAAATATAAGATTAACACAGTCGATTCATTTCAGTGATGAATTATATTAAAAAAATATATCACTTAATTAATTATATATACGTTCAAATGCCAACGTCAAATTTAATAATTTTATTTACGTAAAAATGAGTGAATTGAATCAAAAAGATAAAAGATAAAAACTATAATTTTTTTTTTTTTTTTTTTTTTTCCAAAATTATAATAGGGGGCTTTTATAGTCTCTTGTATATAAAATCATAAAAATAGTACAAATGTATAATTTAGTGCAAAAACAATTGAATGCAATTCTTAATTATAAATGAAACTTCATTTATCAATAATTCGAAAATTAATAGTACATGAATGCATATGAAAAAATACGTCGCAAATGGAAAAATTTCAGTATGAAATAAATAAAAAATGAACGATGGGAATTTAAGTGTGGATATTAAAAAAAAATATAATTTATCTCAAAAATTTCAAAAAATTTAGTTCTTTAATTTAGTACAGTATTTTTTAATTGTATCACTGAAAATTGAATTATTTAATTGTTATAACTTATGTATGCAATTGTATTTAACACAGTCTGTCATTTAGAAGCACACATCTACACTCGGTAATAATTAATTCTCAAATAATTTATTCACATTATGTGAGAAAATTTTTATAGATCATCAAATTTAGTAATATTTTCTTTTTCCATTTTCAAATAACAAGATAATGAAAGGCCTCAAATATTTTTATGTTGCTGATTTATTGTTGATCATAAGAATTCTAGTATGCAATGCGTGCAAGCAATATGAAGAGTGTAAAAATCGAACCATCCGTTTGTATTACATACATAATACATACGTATATGTACATACATATTTATTTTGTAACCCAATTCGCGAAATATCAGAGTAATTGCATCATTTCTTTATAAATCCATGAGACATTCAACTGTGTGTATTTTTCTGATGAATAGAAAAAAAAATATATATATGTGTGTGTGTACAATTAATATACAACACAATATCAGTACATGGAAAATAAATCGTTATTTTACGATCTCATTATAAGAATGTAATTTTTGAATAGATTTAATCCCCTGACACAAATTAATGAATCCATTCCAAAAAAAAAAAATATTTTTTTTTTTTGTTCAATGGAACATTTTTATATGAATATTATAAAAATATATAGTATTAGTTAGACAATTAAAAATTAATTTACTGTTGTTGGAGTTGTAATTTATGCCATATACACAAATGTATTAATATCATCATCGTGTCTTCGAATATATTTGTGCTCAATGAGCCATTCAATTTGTTCTTTAATCATTTTTTTACTTGGTAAAAACATATTTTTTAATATGTCTACTAATTCAGTTTGTAATTGTGTATTATTAATTTTTTTACGCATTTTTAAAATTTTTATTATGGCTTCCTGAAAAATATTAAAAAATAATATAAATATGAATATTATATATAGTTAAATTATCAATGATATAAAAAAATATTCGATTATATTTTTACCTGAACTCGTAATATTCGAAGTTGAACAATACATTGATTATCTTCTTCTTTACTGCGCTCGGTGGACAATTGCAATCTTCCAATTAGATTAATTTTTCCTCTCTTCTGAAGTTTTCCATTTTTACTGTAAAATCATCAATAAAAAAATCGATTAGTTTCATAATTTATCTACATTTTATAACATAAGTATTTATTTTCTCTTCTCTTACATAATTGCAAACTCTTGATTGACCCAAAACCTTGAATCATGAGCAAAGTCTTTAGGACTATATGCCGGAGGATCAACAATTACTAATTGTCGTTTCAATTTAGGAAATGCACATAATGACCAGAGAGTTCGTCGTAATTCAGGATCAGGAAGTTCTGTGGCCAATCGTAGATTTTCATATGAAACTTTCTCAAGTGGACGCTGATTCCACGCAAATAAAACTGCCATTTGAAATGTTGTCACATCGACATCAAAACGCCCCACTTGATTTGAAAATGTTATCTAAAACAATAATAAAAAAATCATTAAATTAACAAATATATATTATAATCGATTGTAAAATAATATTAATTGAAAAAAATTAATACACACTGTGCCATTGGACATATGATGATACCATTGCAATTTTCTACCACTGTGTTTTTTCTTATAGAAATCTTCTACCTCGGGTATATAATCCTCTAATTGTAATGGTAAACTCACTGTAACTCTTTCACTACCCCGTGCCCATGCTCCAGCATTTAATATTTTTATATTAATACTATCAGCAATTGTGGCCCGGCATTGCTCTTTAAATTGTTGATTGAGATCTTGTGATACTTTAATATCTTGAAACATTCGCGCTAATTTATTAACATAATCCGCTGGCATACCAACTTCCCTTAACCATTCAACCATATTCTCTTCTTTCTCTGAGTCCGCCGACGTATCCAAAATTAATCGACGCGTTAAATGTGCTTTATGATAGCGCATAAAGACGTCTTTATTTTGAACGTATTTTAACACTAATAGCTGAAAAAAGAAAAAATATATATATATAACAATATATATCAATAAAAATTTTTTTTGTACGAATGTATAATTAATTACTTACAACATCACGTAATTTACTTTCTATCTCATCTGACGTAAGTTTTTTACTAAGTGGAGTTTTTCTCAGCAGCATATCACAGTAATTTGCCAACAATTCTGGACATTTTGATTCGGGTTGGCCATTATTATTATTATTATTAGGCTTTGTATTAACTACCACCACAGCAGCAGCAGCAGCAGCAGTAGCAACAGCACCTGGTGCTTGCCGTGACGGTAATTCTAATCTGAAAACTGTTGCATCATTTACTACAAGTTTATATGCTTTATCACGTGCCGTAAGAAACCTCGGATCATCATCAAATGCATCTTTAACTAATGTGGAAAATCGTCGAAACTGATCTAATAATCGTTCTACATATTTTTCTGAATCTTGTGTTATCACATCGACAGCTGCCATCATGTCTGCTAAACCAGCACTTGATATGTGCTCTTCCAGATCTTTCAACATTGGGGCAACGCCTTCGGGCACTCGATCCATTAATTTTAACATAAGTCGTAGTTCTAAAAAAAATATTAACATTGTGAGACACAGAATTTATTATCTTTCGTTTGAATTGATCAATTGATTGAATAATTCACTAACTGTCTGTTTGATGATTTCGAATCATTCGTGGACATTCTGCGAGAATCGCAGGTTTAAAAGTTGCTACGAGAACCTTCACACAACAATCAGTTAATAATTGAACACTTGTACTGTTAGGTTCAAGATATTTTTGTGCTCTTAATTCTTCTTCACGTAATTTTGCTTCGGCATATCGCATATAATGCTCAACACCGTGAGCCTGTAATTGTTCCGGCGCTTTTACCCAATAAAATGCCTCAGTTGTTTCTATATATGCTGCTTCAAAATTTTCTCGATAAATTTGCAATTTATCTGTTACATTTGAACAAAGATTCACATATGATTCTCTAACGCCAATAACTAATTGCGAATCAAATGCTTCACCATTACGTTCCGCTCTAACTAATCTCATTGCAGAATCTTGAAGACGGTTTTTAATATCATTGAATATACTTTGATTCCAACTATCTAACATCATCTGAAACAATATAACAACATATATTATAAATTAAAACTATAAAATAATTTATAATTTATAAATACCTTTCGAACGAGACTTTCTTCGGGTTGATTTCGTTTTTGTATACTCAAACTTGTTTTTCCTGCTAATGATGATTCCAATTGTCGAAATGGTGTTGGTAAATAATTACATTGAGTAAAGAATTTTCTCCATTCCGTTATGTAAGCTTTCAGTAGTGCCTGTTCTTCTTGATGTGCCAATACACGCTAAAAAAAAAAAAATCATAATGCAGCCCATAATAGAAAAAAAAAAGGGTGATAAATAATAAATATTAATTTATTACTTGTTGTGCTTGTTTTATAAAATCCATAATATCTTCTTTTAGAGCATCGCGTAATTTTGGAGCGCCTTTTTCGTCCCACAGGCACACCAGATATACAGAATAAAATAGATCTTGCCATTCTGCCTGAGTAACTGGTTCTTGTTTCAACAATTTCAAAATTATTGGTCGCATGCAGGGCCATTTGTCTTCAAATGGAAACTGGCTTCTATCCTATAACATAAAAAAAAAAATTAATAATAATAAATGAATAAATAAATAAACAATATTTAATAAATATTATTATAGGATGGTATACCCTTTGAATGCATAAATAATTTATATATTAAATTTCATTACGTGTTACTTCATGATAATTAAGTAAATAATTCGATAAAATTCATACTCATTATAAATAATCAATTCACAATGTGTGCATGAAAATGCATATATTAAATAACTATTATTGTAGTTATCAAAAATGTATAAATGAAAATAACCAAATTATTGTGGAAATTCAAACTAATCATAAAAATGATTTATCAACAATTTTTATTAAATAATTATTATAAATAAAATTCAAGTAATTGAATAAATAAAATGAAAGTGTAAAAATATATTATTCATTTTATAACAGCTAACCTTTAACAACCCCGCCATTACCACACAATTATTTTGACATATCCAACGGTTTATAAAAGCCTTATTATTACTGTCTTATTGTACACTTTTGATGAACACTACTACTAATCAGTTTAAATATATAGTATGTCCTCTATTAAACGCACTACTGCATGGTAAAGACAATAAAAGATCCTTGATGATTGCTCACGCCTATATGGAGCATCTTCAAACAAATTTTATCAACGACAATTGCGCCAGACAAGAGTCGATAATGTAGAAATAACTTATAGTGAATTATTTTATATATAGGTATATGTATATACTAAAAAAATTTGGTTGACAAAAATTGTGTAGTAGCGCATCATTTATTTTTGATATTTTATTGTATTATTAAAAATTATACAACACCGTATAAATGAAAATATTTAAAATAGCAAAAATAAAAATGGAATACTTTTAATTCATCTAATTAGAAACTGCATGATTTTCATGTCATTAAAACTAATGTAATAGAATAAAATATGTCAATATAAATTTTTTTTAATACTCTCACAAACAATTGGAATAATCTTTAATAAATAAAAGAAAATTCTATATCTCTATTATAATTATTTAATTTATTCTAGTGTCATCATTACGTATGGATTCAACAAAAAAATTAAAGTTACACTCCGAGAATATTCAATTCATCACAGACACAGGGCAAGCAAACTTCATTAATTATATTAGAATAAGAGATTTATGAAAAAATAAAAATGATTCTTATCTTTCATTGATTTGAATTATCCATAATATAGAAAAATAATTTTCTATCCGAGGATTTGGATAGTTAGTGTGTAAGGAATTTTAGTATCAAAATATATAAGTAAAATGATCTTGTGTAGATAAAATTGTTTCAGCCGGCACAGGAGATCATTCGATCATATTGTTAATAAATAGTGTACAGTATACAAAAAAATCTTCAATGAGTTCAGAGTAATACGTATTATAATAGTGACACTGACACACTTTGATATAATAAAAATTATTTATATACGTATATATCATAATCTGCAAATATAAATTCAGGTAATTCTTCTATAAATTAATGTTTATGTGATGTATCATTACTGGTTCATGGTATGTGTCTATTTATAATTTGTCTTGATAAAATAATATTATCTCATAATCTTCCGAAATGTTTCTAATTCAAAGATACTTTCTGACAATCTACAATAAAAATTACAAACAATATACTTTATATCAAGAAAATATTTATTAAGCATAAATAAATAAATAAATAAATAATTTTCTTACCTTCCGAAGCCATTTATAAGTGCAACTATTTCACTTCTATCTAAATAAAAATGTTTTGTACTGAAATTATCCAATGTGGCGGTTTGTTGATCAAATTTTCCTGAAAACAATATTTTCAGAGCAGTACCCAAACCCTGTATCTGTAATTTTCCCCATAATTTGCACTTTTCACATCCAACACAATCCATAATGCGTGAAATATTCCTAAAGTGCTGTCTGAATTCTTCTTTCAACAATTTTGCTTCTGAACCACCATTGAACATAACACTTTCATCAAAGTGATCCGGGAAAAATCTGTATAAAAAATAATAAATTCATGCATAAACATAATGAAGAATAAAATAAAAATATTACTATTAAATATTATTGACGACATACTTGACAACTTCTAGAAAATTTTTGACAGCTGCACGTGTATCGGTATCAACGACCTCATTGCCTGTATAATATTCTTCTCTTTCTAAATACGGTGCGGCTTTGTACAATGCTTTTAATTCCAACAAGTATAGGAAGTATAAATTTCTCAGCCAACCAGGTCCTTCACCATCGGTAGCTTCTGGTGAAAATCTTGCTTGAAATTCCATTAAATTGGGACCCCATTCAACTGCATCGTGGAAACTCATCGAATTTTTGTTGGATATTAAGTACTTGGCAGATAAATGAATATTAATACTAGCATGTAGGCCAGATATTACCCTGAAAAAGGCACGTTTTTCTAGGCACATGCCTGTAAAAATACAATTAAATAGTTTATTCAATAATATTTTTAATTAGTTAAAAAGTAAATATCATATATGCCTTACCATTTATTTGCGATGACTGAATAAAATTGTGCGGAGAATTATCTGGTCTAAAACAATTTTCTAAATAAATACTTCTCCATATTCTATGTGCACTAGCACCTTTATAACCAGTAAATCTTTCAGGATTTAGTGAAAGATCAACATATTCGCCTGCATTTGTTTCCTCAACGCAAAAATTGTCCTGTGCGTCATCATATATTTGCCACCTCTCAAATTCTTTATAATTCTCTGAACTAATTGTTGTATTTAAATATCCTAATTCTTTATTGTGATCCTTTGCTGTTTGTTCACAATTAAACGTTTGGGTATCTGCACGATACTTATCAATTGGATCTTCATCTATGTTAAGAAGTTTTGAAAATTCACCCTTTAATCCTGATGGAATGTCATCCTAAATATATAAAAGGCAAAGAAAAAAAAAATTAATTATTCATGTTTAAATTATGTACATATAATTTTTTAATTATTTTATACTCACATCAGCACATGATTGCACATGACAATATCTAATGGCGCATTTTCCATCTTCTACCCAAAAGGGACATTCCTTCTTTAAATTAACTTTGTAAAAACGGAAGTATGGCCTAGTAAGAATACTTTGTAATCTTGGATAGACTTTCATATTATTAAAATGATCTACAGTATCAATATTACAACTGCAGTCATCAATAGATCCTTTCAACTGTTCAATTAATAAAAAAATAAAAAAAAAACAATTATACAATCAGTAACATATAAAATTTGTAATCCATATTGTAAATATATTTTTATTTATTGGTATCATAAATCAGTTATCAATATTATTTGAATATTTATATATAATTTTTTAACTCACATTGCAAAAACATTGATCACTATTTTTGGTATTAGATTCAAAATAATCACCAGAAATTACTGTCAAACACAAAATAAAAAATAGAATTGTCTTTGTTAACATTATGCCACGTATTTTATATATATTTTATTAAAAATGTTTGTTTTTTTTTTTTGTTTTGATAATAAATTTCAGTCATTGATTGACAATATTTATTTATATATTAATTTGCGTAATTATAATTTATTTCTTCCTTAAATCAATATGTCATACACACACACACACACACCCACCCATATGTATATTCATCTATTCACAATTGTTAGTTATGTGAAAACACTTTATTATTTTTTTCTTTTCTTCTTCGAATAGATAACATACTATGTAAACAATCAAAAATTTAATGACCAAGTCACACACTATCGATAGACAATTATTTATAATTTTGTGTACGTGTAATTATTATTTGTACGAAATATACGGAAATATAATGTACAAGTACCGTACAGTTTGGAAGTGAAATTTTTACAGGTTATATACTATCGTATCTTCAATAAATATATACATACATACACATGTATATTTTTCCCTCTCTACATTTACACACCCATATATAAATGTAATTGTGTTCATATATATATATAAAAGAAATGTTGATTTATAAAGGATAGTAAGATAAATGTAATAGCCAATGAATCTATGCATACGTGGCTTTACTATATAATAATTATCGTAATTTCATCATCACCAGATGACCAAAGTCATGATATATTAGATATATTTTGCTTTATATTTTGACATTTTACTTTATTTATTCGCATTTTACGAATAAAATATCATATTTAATATTAATTACCATCTGGATTTATTTTTCACGTTTATCATTATCAATGTATAATATATTTTTTCTTTGTATATTTATAATTCTAAATAATGATAAACCGGGTAGGCGTAAATAGATATAATAATGTGACTAGGGTAAAGTCACGTACACCCACTGCCAGAACTGAATTTTAATTTTAAAAGTAAAATCATGACATTTAAAATAAATGTATACGTGAGATTGAACACGATTATTGTCATTTTTTTTTTACACACTCCTTGATACAAAGAAGAACAATGTATTTTTATATATATAATTAATTATGTATATTTATTTTGTCAACATTGCGTTTGATATGGGGTCGATGCACACGAGATTTTACCAGCCAGGAAATTCTAACGTAAAAAAAAAATAAAAAAAAATAATTTTTTTGTTCTCTTCCGTTGTATCTGCAGTTTACGTGTATCTTTTGATGATATAGCAGGCAAATAATCAACATAAGCAACGTCACAGTGACAATGCACATGTTGCGCATTATTTTAAGGGGTCATGTAGATGTTGGTACGAATTTTTAATATAATTGACATTAATAGATGGCAAATATATTTTTATTATCTACGTTCCCAATTTATGTTTATTATTGTAACTAATTTTGAAATAATTACAGTATTTTTAATTTCGATGAGAAAAAAAAAATTATTTAGCAGAGAAAGAGTAGGAGAAGAGTAAATAGGAAAGAGCAAAAAAAAAAAAAAAAAATTACAGTTAAATTGAACTTTTAACTGAATAAGATAAGGAATAATGGCATGAAGTTTGTATCATTTACATTGATATGCAAATTGTATTTTTATATTATATAAATGAATATATATGTATAATATCGTGAAGTTAAACAATAAGTTTTTAATTTGCGCAATATAAAATTAGTCACAACAATGTTATCTACAAGTAAAATTTTCACGGTAAAAAAATTAATCTATTTAAATTCGAATAAATTCAAGATGAAATATAAATAAAAAATGAAAGTATAAATTAATGTGATATTTTTTCAGAGTAAATCTGTTCAAAATTTTTACGTGCAATTCAAAAAATACAGCACTAAACCACATCTAAATGATGTTGTTATTTTAAGTGCAGTTAGAACACCAATTGGATCTTTCTTGGGATCATTATCATCATTGTCTGCAACAAAACTTGGTGCTGTTGCTATTCAGGTTAGTTTGCATAAATAAATAAAATTGTCCTATGTATAAATCAAATATCCAAGTTTTGATGAGAATTTTTTTTAGAGTGCCATTGAACATGCTGCAATTGGTAAAGATCAAATCAAGGAAGTGTATATGGGAAATGTTTGCCAAGGTGGATTGGGTCAAGCACCAGCTAGACAAGCAACTCTATTTGCAGGTATAAAAATTGAAATTAATTATTATTTTTATTTTTTTATTCCATCTGTATGATATATTACATAATTAAAATGAATTATGTGAAATATTGATAGGTCTTCCCACGTCGACAATTTGTACAACAGTGAATAAAGTATGTTCAAGTGGAATGAAAAGTGTTATGTTGGCAGCGCAATCATTGCAATGCGGTCATCAAGATATTATTCTTGCTGGTGGCATGGAATCTATGTCTAACGTGCCATATTATCTTAAACGTGGTGTAACACCATATGGTGGTGTGTCATTAGAGGTTAGAGAATTAATTACACTTGAATAAAATGGAAAAAACTTTAAAAAAAAATTATTTCATGATGTTAAAAAATTGATAAATATACAATTTAAGGATGGAATAGTTCTTGATGGACTTACAGATGTTTATAATAAATGTCATATGGGTAATTGTGCTGAAAATACTGCGAAAAAGTTAAATATCATGCGTGATCAGCAAGACGAATATGCGATTAATAGTTATAAAAAAAGTGCCGCAGCTTGGCAAAATAAAGAATTTCAAAGTGAAATAGTTCCTGTTAAAGTTCCACAAAAAAAAGGAAAGCCAGACATAATAATTTCAGAAGATGAGGAATATAAACGAGTATTTTTCGATAAGTTTCACACTTTGAAAACTGTATTTCAGGTATGTGTGTGTGTATTTGTATGCAATAGCTATGTCATAATACACAAATGATTTAATATTAATTAAATTTAACACGGATTTATTATTATTGATTGCAGAAGGAAAATGGTACTGTTACTGCTGGAAATGCATCAACACTAAATGATGGTGCAGCTGCTTTGATTTTAACTACATCAGAAGTAGCTGAAAAATTAAATGTGAAACCATTAGCAAGAGTTGTAAATTTTCAAGATGCTGCCACTGATCCCATTGATTTTCCTGTTGCTCCAGCTCACGCCATTCCATTAGTAATATAAATTTATAATTGATATATATATTGTCACACATTTATTTTCATTGTAATTTTATTTTTAAGCTGTTGAAAAAAACTGGAGTGAAGAAAGATGATATAGCAATGTGGGAAATCAACGAAGCTTTTAGTGTAGTTGTACTCGCCAATCAAAAGCAATTGGACCTTGATCCCTCCAAAATCAACGTACATGGTGGCGCTGTGTCTCTTGGACATCCCATTGGGTGATAATGAATTATTGAATTTTACAAATTTTTCGACACCTGTACAATTGTTGTATATAATGATTTTTTCATGATTAAATTTTTTTTTTTACAGTATGTCAGGTGCCAGAATTATTGTTCACTTGATTCACAGTTTGAAAGCTGGTCAAAAAGGTGTTGCATCAATTTGCAATGGTGGTGGCGGTGCATCATCAATTATGATTGAAAAATTGTAAGTTTCTGATTGCCATCAATGAAGAAACAATGAAATTTGGAGAAGTAGAAATGCATTTATATATACTTGCACAATTTTTAATTTTATATTTGATAATATACAATTTTATAATTCCAACAGTTGAATATGTATGAAATTATATATTTTTTGTATAAATATATATGAAAAATGGCATTTTATTATATACAATCTCACGACTATAAATAATTTTCCTTTTGCATGAAACAAAAAAAAAAAAACCAATATATTTTTAATTATGCAATAAAAAATACGAACTATCCTAAATTCTCATAGGTCACATCGAGTATCATCACCACCACGATTATCATTATTCACCAAACATCCATGTCCACTGTGTGATATATTGAAAAATGAACTAGAGGCAAAATTTTCTGGTCGTTATGCGCTTGAATTAATTGATATTACTGCACCGGGTAATGAGGATCTAAAAAAATTATACAAATATGAAATTCCAGTGCTCTTTTTAGAGGGCCAATATCTGTGTAAACATCGTTTAGATGTCGAGCTGTTACAACGTCGCCTGGACGATATCAAAGACAATCAATAAATTATTTTTACAATACATCTAAATTAATGTCTCATTTTTTTAAAAATATTTTTATACAATTAAAAAATTTTAATTTTCATAACATTATCAAATGAATAAGAAACACAATATATATTTTTTTAATTCATTGTATCATTTTCAATAATATTTAATTTTAATCAAATAAAAAAATCCTGTTAACTGTCGTAGGACCACAAAAAATAATTCATTCCTCATCAATACAACTATATACAGTAGTGTTTATATTTTTGATATGTGGCCCCATGATTTCGACGCCAATGGGATTAAAACCGTGTAAAGGACCTGTACACGATGGATATAATGTTTATCACGCGCCGCGAGACCGGTATAATATAACCGAAAGGCATTGGGAGTAGTGAGAGGATTCTCTTGAATCTCTTGCGGGGCCCAATACTGGTACCCACCACTACCAGCTTGTAAACCCGCATTAGGTTTCTCTTTTTTTCCATATCTATCCTCCACTACAGTACAATTTTTCTCTTTTTAATCACAATTCCACACACAATTTCATTCATACATACATACATACATACATACATACATACACTCTAAAAACATACATTGAAGTTGGGTGTGTTACTCCGCCTTCAATATTTTTTTGTTTAAAATGCCTACGGCATTTTATTCTCTATATATATATATACATAAATAAATAAATATATCTATCTTTCTCATTCCCCTTTACTATTCTATCTCTCAATTCACTTAATCGCGGCCAACTATCCCATAGTCTGTCTCACTTTTATTCCCGATGTTTCTTTTATATGGCTTTCTTCATCCGCGTCTGACCACACTGCGTGTATTCACTCGCTTGTTACACACAAATACATATACACACGCGAGCATCCACGCATTTCTTCTTTCTCATTTATTCCCTCTCACGCTCTGTATAACTGTCCTTATCATATACTTTGGTTCAGTGTATTCGTCCTCCCTATACGAATAAATATATATAAATGTGAGAATGGGTGCATGGCGTTGGATATGAATGTGTTACCAAGAGGCCCCAGTACAGTATGTACAGTCGGTTGTTGTTCATCAGTCCCGCGCCGGCGTGTTCTGTAAATATATTGTATATCCGTATGTCGCTAAATTTCGTAAAGGTGCAGTTTACCAATACAATTATATTATAATGATACACACACACACACTTACATGTATATATATATATAAATATATAAACTCGTGCGCACGTATACATTTATACAAATATATGTTGAAATTATTTGTTTTTGTTTATTTATTTATTCATTTTTTTTTTTTTTTTATATTGGAATTAAATTTTAATAATAAAAGACAAATATAAGTTTCGAAAATTATTATTGTCAATGAATTTTCAATTTATCTTATTTTCTCTCTGTCTCGTCTTTCTTCTTCTTTTTAAAATTTTTTTTTATTTTTGATATTATTAAACGGTGAAATTATCGCAAAAAAATTGTTATATAATTGGGTTAATTGTTGAATGGATAACGAATTTTAATGATATATATATATATATACATACATTTTTTTTAAATTTTTCTTCCTTTAGTGTTCGATATGATAACTGGCCATATAATGTGTGTTGGTTTTTCGTGAGAAATATCGAAACAAAGACCAAGTAAATTTTTTGTTAATAGTGTTTGTTTTTTTTTTTGTTTTTCCCTCTTTATCTTTCTCTCTGTCTCTGTCTCTGTATTATGATTATGAGTGTATTTTACCCATAAAAGAAAGGAAGAGACATACTGAGAGAGTTTGGAGAGGAAGACAAAGGATTTTGGGAGTATAACAGATGATTAAAAAAAAAATACAGAAATATTTTGTGACGTTGTAAATAAATTAGTTCGTTCTAATTCTACACAGGATAATTCTAATTGATATCTTATACTGTTGATACGAATAAAATATATTAAAAGTATTTATAAATAATTAACAGAAATTAATTTGAAAAAAAAAAAAATTAATATTACACTATTTTTAATTAAGTTATGCATAAAATCTTTATTTGTTTTTCTCAATGCAATGATAAATAAATTTTGATTATAATTGTAGTGATAATTGATATAAAAGAAGAAATAAATTTGATGTGAGATGATGTAACTAATATTCATATAGGTACATATGTATCTACTTATAGAAGTATCAAATCAAAAAGAATTGTATGCGTGTGTGAGACCACACGTATACTACACATAGGTCAAGTTGGTCCAATTATTGTTTTGTATATCGTTTATTTTTAGATACAACTATCAAATGTTGAAATTGTCCGCTGTACAATTCAACTATCTACATATTTTACAACTATCTAAAATAATTTTTTACATAGTCTATCAACAATAATTTTTTATATTATTTGTGAGGTTAAATAATTTTTTTATTCCAACTATTCGATATTGTTCATTGTGTGTGAATAATAATATAAATGTATAGCAACTTTTTTTATATAAATAGTTAATGAAAAACAAAAAAAATTGGTTTGTTTTCTAATTTATTTTTTTGTTTATATAGGAAACTACAGTAAGGTGAACTCAAACAAAGATGGCGTCAAGAATTGGAGAAGAGAATCTCATTGACCTGGATGGCGGTGCAAATGTGCCATCGTGTGTAATAGCGTCAAAAATGTCATTGGAAGAACAGGAGCATCTTCTTGATGTGTATCCACCAAAATTGGAACAAAAATTATCACACAGTTGTGAACCCGAATTATTTCATGAACAATCGTGTGACAATGATGATATTTTAGTGACACTTGGTCACGATCAAGTTATACCAATGCAAAAAAGAATTGATGTTGTATCATTTGAGACAATTAAACGTGTTCGTGATATAACGAAAAATTTGGAGCCAGTTATATCAGTCACTCAAAAAAAATTGTCGATTGAAAATGTGATAAGTGATCAAGATTATAAAAAATTGAAAGACCAAGTGGACAGTGTAACTTTAACATGCGATGATTCATATCAATTTGATGAAAATCGTTGTATGACATTTGAGGCGCAGGCAATTAACGCCTTTAATTTTCTTACCGAGTTGGATAACAATGAAAACAATTGCACAGATGCTCCATATGTTAATGAAATCAATCATGAAATTGATGATTTAAATAATTCCATTCTTTCTGAACAATTACCAATGAGTTTGTATTCTCCAGAGCCCACATATTTAATTGATGAATGTCGTGAAAAATCATGTAATTTGAATGACGATAATATAATTAGGAATAACAATGAAAATAATTCTGCAATAAATTCTGATGACATTGATTGTTGTATAGAATTATCCAATGATAATAATGACAATCAGATAATTGCACAAAAGTGTGAAAAAAATTGTCATAATGATCGATTGACGAGATCAATTAGTGCCGACAATTGCGAGCCCTCGACATCTGTTGGGGTTACTGCACTCGCAACGTCCACGCATTCTCACGGGTAAGTTAATGGCATTTATTTTATATACCGCTATTTATCTACGCAATAATATTAAAAAATATATATATTGCAATGAAGAGCAGTAAATTACGAAATCTTCTTCACATACCTAAACGACAAAGTCCCTACATACACACACATAGATGCGCGTAGTGACAGAAATATATAGAAAGATCTTTTCGATCAGAAGAAAACAATGCGCAATTAACAACAAGTCAAACGATCATAAAGTAAAATTGACATACAGACATTTACATGCAACAGGATGTCGTTAAATTTAAAGAATAATTGACCTTACTTCCGATATTTATTTACAAAATTTCCTTTCATTTCAGACAATTTGAAATATCATCATCGCAATCATCCGAGTGTTCGGATGTGGATTGGTCATGGATTGAGGATATAGAACATCGACTCTGTTCAAAATGCAATCAAAAATCATTATCATCACCATCATCGTCCTCTTCAACATCTTCATTAACATGTGGATGTGCAAACACCATAGCAAATACAACTTGCACTTCGTCATCCACTGATATGAGTAATATAAATGTATTGTTTATGGTCGAGTCAGAAGGATTAAACGGACGCATGCGCCCATTGCCACCATCAAACACCAGTTGGAACAGCCGACTTTCAATAAATAGTAGTGTCGCCATGTCCGTCGACGCGACGGGCAAGGCTCTGGTTTGCACTGTGTCTAACGATGATTTTAATCAATGCGATAATGTTACATCAACATCATCAATTTCATCATTATCATCATCATCAACAACAACAACAACAACAACAACAACAGCAACATCAACATCAATGCCTACGTCAAATCAAGCACATCAAACACAAACATCGCAAGTTAATGAAACAGCGGCATTGGGGATGGCTATTGAAGACAATAACACAACTCGTCGTTCGTTCATGACGCGTGAACTCAATAGTGCCGTTGGAAATTCTCCCGCCAGCTCATGGTTGCGCGCTTCCATGCGCAGACTTCGTCATCTTCGTCTTCCAGAGGCAGAGAGAACGCAAAGATCAATGACCGAATCAAACAATTCATCATCAATGCCGATTTCATCACCAAATTCATTGCCAGATATTGCATTGATAGCACCAGAAATTTTAGCCGCACACACAAATGGCAATAACAATAATAATTGTACAATTGCATTGAGACCATCAAGTGCACCAGTTGTGAGAAATACTGATTGCACCGGTGGTTTAGAATCAAGATTTGAAACACCACTGCGTGGTCGGCAAAGTGCACATTTGACAATCGGTAATCGTAATAATGAAAGTTTAGTGGCTAATCAAAGTGTTAGCAATGATAGTGATTTATCATCGCGAAGTAATTCAATTATTAATTGTGCTAGTAGTAATAATTGTCGTGGTATTGTTACAAATGGAAATTCAACAACGAGAAATGTTGTGTCGGCTCACTCAACATCAGAATCCAATTCAAATAGAAGGTACTTGAAAACATTTTTCTTTATCATTAATTTTATTACTTTTTTTTTTATATACAATAGCTCAATGATAATCTCTAGATTATCGATAAAATTATTATTAATAATATTATATTATATTGACAATACAAAGAGATGGTAGGATATATATCGCTAATAATTGAAACATTCAATGTATAACTAATACACACTACATACTTGATACTGTTATCTCGATTACCAATTGGTTCCACAAGCTATACATACACAACATCAAACAAAAAAAGAAACAAAATCGATCGTGCGTATAAGAAAAAAAAAATATATATATATATATATATATATTACACTCAATATCGATCGACGACCATACACTAAATAACTATACCACACAAACAAGCAAAAAAAAAAAACAAAAAAAAAAAAAGAAATAATTCCCATTATCAAGATATTTAATACATAATTTATTTCGAATTGTTTTCAACTAAAAATGATAATAATAATAATAAATAAAATAAGAATGAAAAATTGAATCGAGGTAAAATATATAAAATATCAAGATTCATCCAAATCTGATATCATTTAACTAAATATAATAAAGTTCAATAAAGTGATCGTGTATAGAGTTAGTTAAGTAAAAAATGGAATTAATTTTCTTCTATTCTATTCACCCTTTTAAATTACATCCGGTGGGCTATTACTTTTATATTCATCATACTATATAACTCTGTCTGAAGTGTATACACATGTATTTGTATATGTATATAAGATATTCTTATTTCCATGGAGTTAGGGTGTCTCGTAGTCCCCTTTGGCATATAACTGTTGGTTACACGGCAGCGCGACTTCCTATTGATTATATTCCAAACTGTACGTGTATATACATATATATTTGTCAAATGGTCAAGTTGGCCATGACCGCCATGACTGGCTATGTACTGGTCATTTCATTTTCAATATTCACAACCAACAAGAGTATTCGTGATAAGTTAACTTGCATTAATTACAGATATATATATACATGGATTATAATTAAATAATAAAAAATTATTAAATAGAAAATTATTAAATGAATTATATATGTATATATATTCTAGCTTATATAATTATTATTTTATTTATGAATTACTTAATTTTTTTTTTTTTTTTTTCGATCTTTCATGATAGTCAATATTCTATAATATACAGAGAGACAAGTAAATGTCCATGTGTATTAGCGTCGATTCGTCATCTGTTGAGTAATTCCATCATGATTGTGCCATCTTAATTCAAAATAAAAGTGAAAGTATATATATATATATGTATAATATTAAATAATAAAAAATAATAAAATAATAGTAATGATAATAATAAGAAAAAAAAAAAATTGGTCAGGTAATTGTCTCGATTGTAATAATATAGTAGACTTATACATGAACATATATAATATTTTTTATAAATATCGTATGTAATAATAATAATAATTATAATTATAATTATTATTATTATTATTTTATTTATATTTAATTTAAATAATTGGAAAATTGATTATTTTATTTGAATATTACAAACAAGAATTTATTGATTTACGTGATTTTTCGATGATTTTTGTGTTTAATTTTATTTCAAAATCAATTCAGTGATTTTTCCATTGAATTTTTGTTCATATATTTATATTTTTGTTTATATATATTTTTTTTTTACTCAAAAAAAAAAAAAAAATATTAATTATCAAGTATACATGGTCACATTGTATATGACATTTATGGTGGTGGTATAGATAAAAATAGGTAAACGTTTATCTATAATTTACATATATAAATGCGATTATACATAATAATATGTATCGTACAAAAGCACATGCGGGTGAGAATGAGTCAAATGGAATAAACGAAAACAGAAAAATATAAAAGGAAAGATAGTAACCATATGCATATATATATATATATCTAATCTGTTTCTCGTCGAGAATTCCAGTTGCATTGCTATATGTAGAAAACTGCATCGGCACGTTGGTTTACCTCTCATCGCGTTTAGTCTCCTGATATCGTTGATGCAGCTGCGGTGCACAAAGTGCTGCACATACTCCCCCACTCCTTTATTCACAGTTCCGTTGTGCAGTCGTGGCTGCACGCCTGTATACGTCTTTTTTCTATGTTTTTCCATTTTTCCATTTTTTATTTTTCTTCTTTTTTATTTCCCTCTACACGTTTGCGCTACACTTGTGCCCGATACATGTATATATACATATATATTTATACAGACGATGATGACCTTATCCGTAACTGTATTATCCATAGAAATCAACGTATTATATTAATTTACATTTATATTTATTAATATAAACAAAAAAAAAAATATATTCAATTTAATAATAATTATAAATGAAAGCAAAAAAAAAAAAATTTTTATTTATTAATATTTTTTATTTTTTATTCAGAAAAATAGTGAGATATTGATAATAATTATGAAATTATAATAAATACAGATGATTCTTGTGTAATCAAAATTAAACATTGAGATGGTAACATACAATTTGAGTATCGCGTGACATACAGTGTTACATTTATGTCTCAAGTTCATGTATATACATATATATATATATATATATATATATGAGATAATTAAAAGAGATTATATATATATATATATCGGTACATGTTTTATGTATTTATACACTAATAATTTGTGTATACATATTAAGAATATGACACTATATAAATTGTATTTGTATTTATGTATATACCGTCACACTTTGAAGAAATAAGAGAAGAAGTAGAAGACGATAACGAAGATGATGATGAAGACGAAGACGATGATGATGATGATGATGAAGAAGAAGAAAAAGAACGAGTTGTTTGTCACGTGATTAAATTACAGTTATACACAATAAAGTTCAGGGCATGAGTGTGGTTTCCCGTCAAGGCCTATGCGCGCGTTTATATGTGTATGTATTTTACTGCTGTTGTGTATACGAGCGCCAGTTTGAAGTACATAGTCGTTAAATCGAGCTGCAGTCAAGTCAAATCGTATCGCTGTGGCGCGTCATTGACTACTCGAAATAATATCTTATCATTGATATTTCATATTATTCAATTGTCAATGAATTAGTGATAATTTTTTAATTTAAAAAAAAAAAATTTTTCATTTTCTTTTTTTTTTTTTTTTTTTTCGGTAATTATATAATTTACGAATTTTATTTATTTATTTTGTGTATTAATTACTTCTTTTTTTTTAATTTAATTTTTTTTTTTCTTAAAGATTATCGTTGTGTTAAATTGAATAATACTCGTCAAGAATTTAATTGTGAAATAATTGGCCCAAATTGATTATTATTATTATATATTAATTATTTTTTTTTTTCACTCATTTTGATGATTTTATAGTAATGTAAATACGTGGAAAAAGAAAAAAATTTTTTTCTTATTAGAAGTGTGAGTTATTTTTGTGAGTGAAACTTTTCATCGATTTATCAATATTTTTTATATATAATTTACAAAAATATTTTTATATTGCGATAAATATCAAATTTCAAAGATATAAATTTATATATGTAAATACTAAAATTGTCACAGAAAAAAAAACAATATATATTAAAATGATAAAATTCTTTATCGATAAAACTATAAAAAATAATAATTTAAACGTAAAAATTTTTTTTTTGTTTTGTGATAATCATAAAATAAATGACAGTTGATATTTATATATATATATACATATTAGGTGAATATCGACAGGTGGGAAATAATATATATGCATATAAACATATATATATATATATACATATTTATGCATCGGTGATACGTGTATATGTGTGAAGATAATTGAGATATACAGTGCGTTGTGTGTTGGCAATGGTTGTGTGGTTAATGTTGAGAGAGACGTCTTGATGCGCTTGGAAAATAGAGGTATCAGGGTATAAGAATAAGTTAAGAGCTTATCGGTGGATTTTCCGACCTTCAGACCGCAGGCATGAGACAAGTATGATTAACAACGACACAACGACAATATGCCGGGGTTACTTTTATTCGAGTGAACGTAGAGGTCGATTGAGGTAAATTATAAAAATTATATCATACACAAAATAAAATGAATATTTAAACGTATAATATAAATTCACTATCAATGTCATTTTAACATTGATAATGAATTTATCTTTTTCATCTCATATGAAATCTGAGTATTTTGTTATATTCTATTGCGATGAAAAGATCAACTTTTAAATAGTTGATATCCTTGAATGAATTTTCAATGACAGAAATCTTTTTTTTTTTTTTTTTTCACATTTATTCTGCGTGATAGAATATTTTTCAAATGCTGTATATAGTATTGACATTCGAAATTATATCTGATAATTACTGGAATAGCATATTCTATTCACTCTGTCATAACATAAAAATATCAATTAATGACGGGTCTTTGTTTGAATTATACCGGAGGTTATAAGACGAATGTTACGAGGCTGATGATTCATTGAGAAATATAAATATTAGGGGAACATAAACGTACAGTAATAATAATAATATTTGTATTATTAAAATTGTTCATGTGTATATATATTTAATACAAATAATATATTTCAATTGAATAATTAATTGTATTTATAATTTATTTGATATAGAATATGTGATAGACCACGCGATGCGAATGGTGAAAATGAGAGGAGTGAAGATGATGATGATGATGATGAAAATTCATCGGGCAAATGGCCACACGCACTTAGTCCAGCTTTGGCCTGTTTGAGCTGTACCCTTGGACTTTTTAATATTAGTAGATTTGCTATACTCAGCGTTGAATTTGGTGGTAAGGAAAAATTAAAATATTATATTATTCAATTGTATGTCATTGTAATTTAATCCTATAAACAAAAATAAAAATAAAAAAAACAAAAAAAAAAAAAATTTCTTAGAATTATTTCATAATTTTTTATTGTATTTGTTTAAAATTTGTTTTATTTATTACAGCGAATTTTATTGTACAATTTTTGGTATTGTCATTGATACTGGGCATACCACTACTCACATTTCATGTGTGTCTTGGTCAACGTCTGGCAGCGGGTGCGGTTGACATGTGGAAAATATCACCTGTGTTTCATGGTGTTGGCATCGCGTTACTTGTTGCACATGCTTTTATTGGCATCTACAGTATTACCGGAGTCTCGTGGATGTTTGTTTATTTTCGGTATATCAAACAAATTTTATCATATTATATATCAATTATAAATATTAAATAATAATCAATAATTTGTAATAATTAATTTTTTATAGTGATTCATTTATTACAAAGCAAGATCGATATCGTTGGGCTGAGCCTTTTTCATTGTACAGAGAAGACACAAAACCTATGAACATTACAATTTCATATAAACTCCATGAAACTGTACCGGATTATTTCAGTGGTGTTGTATTGCAAAGACACAATTTAAATGAGCCTGATCCGGGTGTTATTACTATTAAATTTCAAGTGGCTTTTAATCTTGCAGTTGTGTGGATGATTGTATTTGTTTCTCTCAGTAAAGGTATAAATGTTTTCTATTTTTTATTTTTATTATTTTCTTAAAATTTTTTTATACATTATTTTTTATATATACAGTGTATTTTATTATTTATATTTATTTCAGGATTGAGATCGTATGGGAAAGTTGTATATGTATTTACTCTCGTTCCCGTATTTGGAACATTAATATTGTGCACAAAATTATTGGGATTAACTCCACTTGGTACGATTCATCAATTATTTCCCGCTACAGTTTGGAATGAATTTTTTATCAATGGTAAATCGTGGGTAGCAGCTTCTTCAGAAGTATTTCTTACGTGGGGTATTTTAGGTGCTGCTGCAATGCAGGTAATTTATCCGATTTCTAAATTGAATATGATAAAATAACCAATTGAAACAAATATATATTTTAAATGTTTTATTGGAAAGTTTTTGAACTTTAGTGTGAGTAAATAAATTAAATGTTGCATTAATTTACAGATAGCCGCGCACAATAAACACAAGCATTTACTTCAGCGTGATACAGGTTTGGTAATAGTTTTGACTTTTGTTGTGTTACTTCTCGCAGCATTTTTAGCCAACACTTGTGTACAAATTTTACGGTATCACGGTTATATTTATACAACGAGTTCCTTTGGTAAATATTTAAATCTGATGTTTCTTCGTTTTATATCTACATTTATATTTATTTATTCATATTTATATATGCATTGCAATATATTCGCAGAAAAAATATCGGGATATATGTTCATGCGACCAGTAAATCAATCACCGCCCTCACGTTACGGTAATACTCCAGAGAGATTTATGACTCATGCATCATTTCTCCTTGGACAACGAACAATTCGTCCCGACACAGATATAACTTCAGAATCAGGATATCAAGTATTGAGACTTGCAACTGAATTAGTACCAGCAACACTTGCTATTCTTGGTACTGACCAAGTCTCACCTTTTTGGGCAATTCTCTTTTATTTCAATTTAATTCTTTTTGGTATTGCTCAACAGGTAATATTACAAAGAAAATTATTTACAATATCTTCACTTAATATACTTCTATCAAGTATTTAATTGAATTATTTATCATTTACAGTTGGCAATATGGCACTGTGTTATTACTGGTATAATGGCGATTAATTCAAAAATATTAAAACTTTGGGAGACAACAATAACATTTTTTAGTTGTGCTTGTGCTTACATTCTTACATTGCCAATGGCCACAGAGGTAAATAAAAAATATATATATATATGTATAATTTAAAAAATTGTATTTATTAATTTGATTATTTGATATTTCAGTTGGGAATTTATGTTGTTTACTATTTGGATTATACCATTGGTGGTGGATGGTGGATTATGATACTTTATCTCGTTCAAATTGGTGCTGTATTTGCAGTAAGAGGTCGACCTCACACAGGTGAAGCTGTTGTAGCTGAATTATTTCCACCAACTGGTAGATGTCTTCGACATTGGGCTGGACCATTGTTATCATTCACTTGGAATGTTATTCTACCGATAACACTCGTAGTATGTAATAATTATACGTTTTACTCAAGATAAATATTTATTTACTGTATATAATTTTCTTTTTTTTTTCTAGATTATGAGCATTGCAACATTTAAAAATAATGAATCTGTACGTTTGTATTCATATAAACGCATGACTAAAGAGTATTGGGCAATTTGGGCCCGGCAATTGGGTGCATCAATACAATTAATTCCAATATTAATTATACCAGCAGTTGCAATTATTCAGACGTGTCGCTATCTAAACAGTGGACCACCTGATATATTTGATGTAAGTTTATCTATATAAGTGAATTTCGTAAAATATTAAAATTCCTCACAAATACCATTGGATAATAATAAATTCTCTTGAAAATCATATTAATAAATTCGAATTAAATCGTGAATTTCTCTTATTTGTTATGCAATCATAAACAAAAGATTGAACCAATGGATATGAATTACAGTAATTGTGCTCAATGCAATGCAAATGTAAGTCGTGCAAAATTGTTATATTCCCGAGTGAAGTAATTAATTAAAGAATGTATTTGTCTTTGGAATTTAATTTTATTCAATTTATAATATACCTATGTATATTATTGAATTATATGTAAATATTAATTGATAAATATTTGTTATTTTATAGCGGATTCAATTGCTATATCGACCTTCACTAGAGCGAGAAACCACACGAGCAAATCAAGCGTCAAACAATAATGCCAATCCAAACATTGACAATCGCGAAACAAGGCCCAATACATCAGATATTCCATTTGTTGATCCACCACCAAAATATACACCACCACCGAGTTACACAACAGCAACTGGCGCGAGAATTGCCAAGATGCTGCGTCAAAGTTTTCGTCGCAGTGTTAGAAGGATGGCTAATGTTTTGGGCGAAAGTAGCGTTCAAAGAACGCATCCAGCTATTTCACCTCCACCACCCGATTACGCAACGGTTTTAGTAGAAATGAATCAAACAATCGTTAACGATGCAATTGTCAATGTTAATGAATGTCAACCAGATATTACTGACACGGGAAATAACGAACGATTACGGCCAAATACTATTGGACGAATAATGCGATTAAATACATTAGAAAGTCGTGGTGGTTCAATACTGCGAACACAATCAACAATTGAACGTAATCGACGATTGAATAATAGTGGATTTTCAAATTTAACTGCGGCCGATGTTGCTAATTTATTACGAAGCAGTATAAGAAGGGGTACGGCACGAACCCAACAGAGTCTTCGGAGAAATTCTTTGCACATCTGTAACGCACCACCATCTGCAATATCTGTTGAAAATCTTGTGAGTGCTGCAGCACCAATTGGCGAAGACTTATTAGACTTTCCCAAAGACACTGCTCTAGTTTCCGAACAATATAATAATGATTGCGATGATGACGATAAGAAGACTGTCGAAATGGATGATACCGTTTCTGTGATATAAGACTTGAATAGCGAATATTACACGCGTTCACAATTTGTATGTTTGTTTATTTGTGTGACTGCATGTGTGTCTGTATGTATATGACTGTTTTTAAATATAAATCATACGTATATTCTATCGTGTAGATTTAAATATTATATATATAATTTTTTTTTTTTTCATAATATAAAAATGTACTTTAAAAAAATTAAGTGTACTTATTCATGCTTGTAAATGATTGACGGACAAAATATTGCAATAATATCCAATAATTATTGCAAAATAATTTACATGATGCTAGATAGAAGTTTAATAATTTTTTTGTTTTTGTTTTCTTCTTTTTTTTATTTATAGTATTGTGAATCTATTTATGATATTGTAAATGTATATTGTTTGAAATTTTTTAAATAATTTTTTTAATGTAAAATAAAATGCACAAAGAATCGCTCATTATTCCGTCGGTTAACAACAAAACGTATGAAAGGTAGAAGAAAGACTTACTGTATATACACGTTTTGTAAATGTTAAGATTATATATACATGAAAAAAAAAAAAAAAAAAAAAAAAAAAAATATTTTAAAATATTTTATTGCAGAATAGTTGAATATCCATTCCATTCAAAATAAAAATTGTGTATGTATTCATACGATAGTTACACGTATTTATTCTTCTATAAATATAAAAAAAAAATCTTCACATCAATGTCTACCTAATGGGGTAAAATTAAACTTAATGTGAATTAAAATATGTATATATATATATATATATAATATATATAAACAATAATAATGATGAATAATAATTATTATGAAGTTTGAATAAAATTTTGTTCATTTTAATAAGTTATTATATCGATCATATTTATTTAAACATTATATGTGATACATTTATTTTGTCATAAAAAAAAAAGTGTTGACGTTACACAGCCTCCAATTATTAAGCCTTGTATTAAATGAATATATCAATATAATTACATCACTATACATATTAATTTTTTTTTTCTCATTGCCACATATTTTCAAAAACTTATTGCATATGAAAAAAAAAAAAAAAAAAAAAAAAAAAAAAAATTATAATTAAATTTGAAAAAATAAAAAAAAATAATAATAAATAAAACTGCAGCAAGTATTTAAATTAATTACATATAGTAAATTTAAATTTTTCTATCGAATATTAGTTTCAATTTTTTTTTTTTTTTTTTTTTTCGCGTTTATCATAATTATTCTCTATATTATTATAATTATTATATTTTTTTTCAGCATCATCATCGAATATACAGTGCAAGTCATAACTGGATACTCATATGAAAATATAAATGAATAAAATATTACAATAAATTTATGAAATATTTGTTTGGATTAATTTAATCGATTACAATTATGTTAATATTTAATTTAAAGCAGTTGAAGTGAGGACAGCTACGCCACGTTCGTAAAAACTGTGAGGTTCTTGATTTGCTGCAGTATTTAAATCGACAGTAAATAATAATTCAGTTCTTGTGCTATTCAAATAAACAGGCAACGATAATTTGGCTTTCTTCAAATCTTCAATAGATGATCGATGCCATCTCAACATTGTCACAGGTAAATCTGTCATAATTGTTGATGTGAGATAGAGTTGATTGTCCTTACACAATGCGCCTTGTAGTTTTAAACCAGTTACAGCAAATGAACAATCATCTGTTGCAATATTATCACCATCACCAATAGTCACATCCAATTGCAATTCTTCCAATGACCAACTGTTTGCTTGCGCAATACATTGGCGAGTTGCTGTGATATAAGCCTCAGGATTCAAAAGTCCACCGAGCCATACCGGGAAACTTTTGATTTCTTTTGCGCCGCCTTGCGAAACTAAACGTGAAACTTCTTGCAATTGCGAAACTCGATGACTAAAATCAGTGATCCATTGAATTACCGTGCAACCCCTTGGTACAGTATATCGTCGCCAGCCTCCCGGCAAAATTCCTTTCACTAATTCTGACAACATTGTTCTATGATAATTCGTCTGTTTCTTCTCACCTTGACAAATTAAAACGACATCTTCCAAATCATGAATAACATCCTGCAAAAGTTTTGCACCACTATTCACTTCACGTTCAAAGTATCGGTATAATGGGTCTTTAATATTTTCAACAGTTCTCTTCAAAGTTTGCAAATTCTTTGGTAATAATTGCAACCAAGTTGATGCTGAATTATGCAATACTCTCATCCAAGATGGTCTACCATCAGCTTCAGCTTCTCTTGGTGTATCAAGAGATTCATCTGTAGAATATGCTAACTCATCTTCGTCCTCTAATTGTTGCATCTTCAATAATTTAGATACCAAATCTGTACCGCGCGTCGTAAGTAAAACTTTCTCTGCATTGTTTGGCAATCCCAACCAAGATGGCGCTTGTCGATCCGAAAGACCTTCGATCCACTTGAGAAAATGATCTCTTCTGGTACCATCAGGCATCGTTATATGTCGTTGATTGCCTGGACTTCCATCAACATTTGCAACCAAAGCAAAGTCCGCTTCGAATGATCTTGGAGTGAATAATTTTCTCAAAAATGAAGCCAATAATCGTTGATCGAAATCATTATCAATTTTTCCACCGTAAATACACTGTGAAAGTAAAGTTACAAGCGCGTCCCATGGCACTTTTTCAGGTGGTAAATTTGTCCTACCCATGGCTGTCGCCTCAATCCAAGTGTCTAGTGTATCACAAGCAACACGAAGATCACTTTCATTAAATTCATAATATTTTGCCCATCCTAATGGAGAATATCGCAAACGTTCCTGTACAATAGCGTGGAACCATGCAAGTAAAAAGTACAATCGTGCCCGTTCATTTGGTGCTTTCATCATTCTCGATGCGGGAACAGTACTAAATGTTCTCAAAAGATTGGCTTTAATACCCGGTGGTGGTTCAAAAACAAATATTCTTCCGGCTCTAAGTAAATTCACAGGTACTTTTGGATTAATTTCCATGGTCAAGAATAATCTAAATCCAGCGTGTGGTTGAAGACTGTGAAGTTTCTTTTCCAATTGTACAAGCCATTGTGGTGCAAGATGAACATTTTTCAGCATTACCCACCGTCCGGCTTTTACTGCCATGTTAATAGCACGATCAGCTTGATTGAAACCTTCTGCTGAACCAATCGCAATACTGACAATTTGTTTTCCCAATTCTGTTGCGAGATCGTCAACTCGACCGGACGCATCGAAACCTGGAACGGAACATAAAAGCGCTGGCACTGCGGCTTTAAGTTGATTTTCCACCACTGAAGCAAAATCTAATTCAACTTCTGCAGCTGCCATAAATTTATCACCAAGCGCTGATGTTATAAAATGCGCAGCTGCAGCAATCACACGATCAGGTCTGAATGCTTGAATCAAAAGTAATTGATGAATTGCTGTGCCAATTGGTGATAATGGTTTTTCTTCTTCCCACAATTTAGGAACAGCTGTTTCAGGCGTGGATGATTGTAACCAAGCACCAAATTCTGTATTTTCTTGAATATTTTGTGCGAGTTTTTTGAATGCTCCAATTCGTAAACTCAAACGCACCATGGCTTCTTGTTGTTCAGAGCTCAAACTTGGAATTGGTGGACCCCGTACATTCATTACGCCTTCTTTGCCACGAAGGAAGAATGTAAATTCTTGATCGTAAGTTGACTCATTGGCAATACCTTTTAGATGAATACGACACAAAAGCAGAGCAAATGTCAATCGGTCCGCGTGCAACATTCCACGTGCAACTCTTTCATAGCACACGGAGAATAAATCACTAGTAATTAATGAAAGTCGTTGTGTGTAATCAGATACTTCGGCCAATTTTGGATTTTGTGATAGAACAGATGTGAAAATATCTAAGAACATTTTTAATGAGTATTGATAGAGGAAATGAATTTGATTGAGACTGTCCATTGTGAAGTACATATTCGAGCAGGCTTGAGATAATGGCAAATATTGATGTGAAACTGTTTCAATTTCACCAATAACTTTGTCTGTTTCCTCGACTTTTTTACTAATATCAGCGGCTTCTTGTTTCAATGTCTCCAATGTTGTAATTACAGAATCATCATCTAAAATTTTACCTTTAGCGTCATTCAACGCTTGAAGCAATGATTTCTCTAGTTGTCGTAATCTCAAATGGAATTCACCTTGTAATTTCAACAAATCTGATCGTTTTTCATCGATATCAGGTCGCTCGGCTTTGAGAACTTGATTGAGACACTGACTTTGAAGTGAACTTCTTGTCACAGTGAAATTGACAAATGTAACACGAGAACAAATATCTGGTGGAAATTCGACAGTTGGATCTCTAGTCGAGAGGAAAATAACAAAGGACGGTGAAAGATCAATGTCCTGATCGCCGAGTGTGATCAAGACTCGACCACCCGTTCGTCTCAATTCTCTATTCAAAACTGGATTGAGTATGGGATCATAATTTTCCACGTCTTGAACCAAAAGTGGATTACCAAATCGAAGTGCGCTCTCGAGATTTTTTCTAAATGAATCATCCAAAAAGCTGGTTTTCGTGATTTTTCGATCTTTGAATTCGTTCATAATAAATTCCGTAGCTTGTCCAGATGGATCAATAATAAGTGGATAACGATTGAAACGTTTCAACATGATTGCATTTTCAGTGCAAAGATCATCGGTGGGCAGAGCATTTGCTTGCCAACGTAAACGTTCATCTGGATTCGACAAATATTCTGTCCGCGCAATATCCGGACGGAATTGAAGATTGGCATGTTGTAAATGTTGACACCAAGTTGTGAATAAATTTTGCCGATAGTGTTGGTCGAAATATCCCGCGTAAGCAAGAAATGCGGATGATAACAAAACATCACCGACAATTGTTGACATTTGACTACGGAATGTTTCACTTGTCGCTTCCCATCTTTCACGTTCAATCACCAAAGATTTTATTAGTGCAATTGAACGATCAACCTTACCTTGGACATTCTCCAAATCAGTTTTAATTGCTTGGGCTTGCGATATCAATTGTGCATATTCTTCTTTGTATGATGCAATACTAAGCTCAAGTTGGGCAATCAAATGTTTTACTTCTTCACCCTTTTCTTTATTTGTTTCTGCTTGACGTTCCAACGAGAAGAGCTCTTCTCGCAGTGGTTCAACGCGTTTTAACATGTCTGCATATTCAACCTAAAGGAAAAAAAATTAATTTTTACAATTTACTTGGGACAATGATATAAATGAAAATAAAATTTATAAATTAAATATTTACCTGTGCTGTGGCCCATTTAACCATAGGACCGCAAGCCATACTGGCTCGATTAACTTTCTCAAAGTTATATTCAGGATTGCTGAGATAACGACTCTTCATTTTTTCACGTACTTCATCGCTAAACAAACAAAAAAAAAAAATTAATATTGAAATATTAGAAATTATTTCAATGAATTGAAGAAATTTCAAACAACTCAAATTATTAATTACAATAATACAAATCATTTTATTAGAATAAATGTTTTTTTTTTTTTTTTTTCGTTTTTTTTTTTCCCTCCCACTTGAATTTTGTTAGAGATATATTTTATTAATTACTCGCATGCATTAATATACGTAGTAAGTAATTGAATTTCCATTTTATTAAATATATATACTACGTGCCATCTGATGCCTCCGATCGTGACTGGAAAATTGTGTTTTGTAAATTTTGTCAGTAAAATACATGCTTACGTTATATCCTCAGTACTGAAATTAGAGACGATAGTATTGATAAAATTGTCTCTCATGATGACAGCGCGTATTGACTTCCAGTCACTGGCATTTTCACCAAGTAATAAACATATTGATTCCAATGCAACTTTGACAATTGCTGGGGGATTTGCCATGGAACGAACCTCAACCAAATGCTGTTTCTTTATTGATTTCACCGCTATATGACAAAATTAAATGACAACAATATGTTAGTATATAAAAGAAGAAACAATTGTGTTTTAACAAAAAAAAATTAATGTCAGTGACAATTGTGTTGTTATTTTGAAGTTATGATACATTCAAATATTGTTTCTTTTTTTAATTTATTTATATATATATATATATATTTTTTTTTGTGTGTGCTGTGAAATGAAGTACGAGTGCATACGGATAATTAAGGAGTTCAGATCGCGACGAGAATACGTGATAAGTAAATAATATTATTCAATTTTGTTGATTAGAATCCCAGCCGAGGCGTTGAAAATACACTCATCATTAGGCCCATTTGTTTATTGTTACGCGACGGTATTCTCTTACTTCATATCCTCAGTGTTGAAATTGACGATGGTAGGTATGAAATTATCCTTCATTGTGACAGCACGAATTTGCTTCCAGTCTTTGGCATGCTCGCCAAGTAGAAAGCACATTGATTCTAATGCCAATTTAATTATCGCGGGTGGATTTGCCATTGAACGAATCTCCACAAGATGTTGTCGTTTTATTCCTTTTACAGCTATACTCATAATGTAATTATGATAATTATTTAATATATATATATATCTTTGATATATATCGTAAAGTTTGGAAATTTTATATAATAAAAATTTTAATTGAGTGTAACAGCGAAAATGAAAATGTTCAAAATATCAAATTAATATAAAAAAAAAAAAAAATAATAAATAAAAATATTGAGATTTTTTTTTTTTTTGCTTACCATTTTGTGCGTCAATTACAGCGGGCTCGACTTGAGCAAGATCAGCCATTACATCTTCTCTTTTTTGATCAATTGCAACAGTTTGAATGGCCAATTGCTGCTGAATTTCTTGACTCTGTACTTTTTTCTTTTCAGCTTCCTGTTGATCTTTCACCATTTGTCGAAGTTTAGCATTAGCCGCTTCATTTTTAGCTTGCAATTCCTTCAATAATAGATGAAAAAAATCCATTATACCATTATAAATACAATTAATATCATAATAAAATTATTTAAATTAAATTATAAAATATACCTGAGATTTGACTGCTAAACTCTTTTGCATTTCTTCAACTTGCTCGACAGTTTCAGCAATTTTACTCAACCCAACATTCAAATGTAATTGTTGCTCTTCCAAATCGCTACGTTTTTCTTGATACAATTTGACAAAGTGATTGATAAAATCTAAATAATGTCGTGGTGTAATAGCCATTGTTCGACTTCCTCTTTTCACAAGTCTGGCATTGGCTTTGTGAAGTGTTTGATGTACATAAACGCAAGCATTAATTACTGCATCACGATGAGCCGGAGCATTGGGAATAAGTGAACATACAGACGGGAAAAAGTCTGGGCATTTCCATGATGGACGCTCAAGGTCCACTCGACTCGTGAATTCTTTACCAACTTGGAATAATGCATTGTCTGACCAATCACCAAACCAATTTAATACACAACGATTGAAGAGTGCTGGTGATGTTGCTGCGCGATCTTTGAGTCCATCTGTGCTGGGATTCATCGTAAATACCACGTGTAGATTTTTCATTACTTGTCCAGTAAACCATTTATATAATTCTTCATTAGAATCAAGCATTAAACCTTCACGCTGTGCTCCCTCTTTGCATTGAGTCATTAACGTTGTATATTCATCACCTTCAAACAATCCCGGTACTTCACCATTGGCCAATAGTGTATTCATTCTCTCCAAAAATCCAGAATCTAATACATTTGATTCATCCAAAATAAATGCAATTTTTTCATCTTTACATCCAGATCGTCGAAGAACTTGTCGTAGATCTTCATCAAAATCTTCACCAGTATATTTATTGTGAACTTTAATTTGGAATATTGACAGACCATTCATCCACGCAACAAATCGTGAGAGTGTTGTTTTACCCGCACCCGATACACCAATTAATAGTAAATGACCCTGTGGTTGGCGGAAAATACGGTCAATCCGTAAAACATGTTCGAGAACTTCGTCAAATAATACCAAAGGTACGTCTAATTCTTCTTCATAAAATACTCTAAGTCGCGCACGTACATAATCTCGAAGCTCTTGCCTATTAACAGGAACATAATCTTTCGATAACCAATTGCTGTATAATATTGGACGAGCAAGAGCTTTATCTTTCTCAACACCCATAAAATGTTTTGTTGCTACAATATCAATATTTTTATTTGTCCATGCACGCTCTGAATCTTCAACTAAACGATCTTGGAAAAGACGAAGTGCCTCATGCGCCCATAAACGTACCAATCCCTCAACTGAAAGGCTATCCAGTGGTCTGATTGCTTCGCATATACCACGTACCCATCGTGTCATTTCACGTGGTGAATAAACATAGTGTGGTTGCATGTCTTGTGTGAATCTTTCTTGAGACGCAAGATAAAATTCAACCATTGCATTGGTCAATGGCTCGGCATAGCCACGCAATGATGGCATCAAACGAAGCATTGCACGAGTAAATGTACCGTAAATTTGTTTCAATGATGTTTCACCAGGATAATCAACGTATATTACAGGTACGTGTCGTAAAAATCGATGACTAAGAGGTTTTCTTCCAGGATCTGTAGGAGGATTACAAGCACCGACAAATTGTATGCGTTCCAATGATACCCATGCTTGATCAGTAGTGCGATAAAATCCTCGGTGTTCAACTAATTGTCGTAAAAATGATATTACACGTTGTGTTCCGTAATGATCCATATCTGGTAAATTTATTTCATCGCAAAATAGAACTAACCATTTGCCCAATTGTACTGGTGATAATACAACGCCGTTTGGTGTTTTTCGATATTCACAATAATGATCGAAAGTTTTCAACAATAATTCTGGAGTGGTAGCAGAAGAGAAATTTAAGCCAACAACTTCCATATCGGGAAGTGCTCTTAAAGCAGAGAAGAGTGTCATTGTTTTACCAGAACCTGGTGGGCCGCAAAGTACAAGTGGTTTGTGTTCAGCTAGCCAAGTGTAAAGCAAACTTTCGTGTCGAACTGTATCAAGTGTTGGTACAACAATATCAGGACTTGCAACTTTGTGTGTTTCAACTTCAATTTGTGGTACCTTATTACTCCACGGTAGCCATTCACCATGAATATTCACTTCAAAATCAATAATTGGTATATTTCCTTGTGATGGTAAATTTACAGTTGTGATTGACCGAATAAAATCACCAAAATCTGATCGAACTTTTAATTTAGCGTCTCCAGCAAAACTCCAGAGTAATGCGTAAATTAAACATTTGGGCATGTAACGTTCAAGCTGCTCACTGGGCAATGGAAAATCCGTATGTGAATGATTATATTGCAATACATTTCGTACTGCCTGATTGAGCATAGAAAAAAGTGAACTCAATGCACGTAATCTTGTAAAGTCCATTATGTGTTCTTGTTTCATTGCATATTCAAGACATCTCACTACTAGACCATCAGGTGCAAAGTAACTTTGGAATATGCTAGCGACTTCATGTTGAACCGAGAGTGCAGGCGAAAGTGTATCGTCTTTTTCAGTTTTTTTCGTCAAATTATCCTCATCGCCATCCTCGAGGGGAATATTCTTCAAACGTAACATATAATTTTCAAAAATCATTTCTGTAGACAGAACATCTTCAGAGAACCACACCATACCACAACGAGATACAGTTGCTAGTGTTGCGTATTTCAAGTCTTGAACCTCAAACATTACTCGAACATTCGGTGGTAAACTCAAGCGTTCACCATTGGGTAATGTAAGAAGTTTATTGTCATCGAGTACGGAATTTAAATTTTCGACCCATTCAGGATCAACATCACCATCGAAAATAATCCATTGACGTTTATTAATTTCACCACGAACATTGTCAATTATTTTACGAAGAATGTGAGTGAATAAACCATCAGTCCATTCACGAGTATTGGGATCCAATACACCATAGAGTGTTTCTTTGCTAATTGCTTTTGGATCTATTACATGTGCAACTCCCTCGATGCCTTCAAATCTTTCGAGTGCTTTGAGAAGAACTTTCCATGCAGTTGTTTTGCCCGAGCCACTTGGACCCACCATCATCAGACCGTGATTTAAATTACAAATTTGATACAGTTGCAAAACCTAGAATGGGAAAAAAAAAAAAAAAAAAAAAAAAAAAATTTACACGTAAGTAATAATAAATTTGAAAATAAAAAATAAAACAATTCAATAAATATAAATATACAAAGAGCAGCAAGACATTATATTTTATACGTATTTGAACAAAATTACACAATGATAAATGAATTTGTATTTAGGTACGTTCTCTCACCTTTTCTACCCACGTTTCACCGATTAATTCCTTTTAGGCGTGCATAAGATAAAGATTTATTTACCAATTAGGATTTGCAATTGTACATACATTTCTACATGGGGTAAATGTAACAAGGGTGGATGAATTTTTGTAGCATGCTAACAAAGGACATGGACAATATTCAATGGGAAATCGCGCATTAATATAATTGCACTAAATATTGTACAGTGAATCGATTGAATGAAATATTCATGTTATCTATGATTCGTATTATTATCATCATTTTGATTTTTTTTTTTTTTTTTTTCTTCTACAAATTTGTAATGAGATGAAATTTGTTGCATTGACATATTGAATAATTTTGCTCATGCTAATCATTAGTAAGATATAAATTAAATTTTACCTTTTCTTGCCAAGCGCCACCTTGTTCATCGCCTTCTCCGCAAACGAAATATTTCTCTGCACAAACCTTTCTGATCTGGTCCTTCAATCCTTTACACACACACAATAAATAATAAATTAATGAAATTTAATTTTTTTTGTTTCTTTTTTTTTTTTGATTATATATGTTTAAATAAAATATTACCTTTCATTTCAGCGCGAGTGTAATTGACATTGGGGAATACATCATTTAATAAACTGAATAATAGTGGAATATCTTCAGCCACTAATTTTGGCACCATTGTCTCGCAAACTGATTGAATGAGAATTTCTTGTTCCGGTAAATTCTCAGCTATTGAAGCTTCATCAATATTCTCTTCACCTCTACTCTGCATACCCTCTTTAATTCGTTGTATTCTGTCTCTCTTAACATTACCTGCCGATATCAAAACGGATTTCAGTGCACGCAAACCAAAATCATAATGTGATTGATTAGAAAGTTGTTCATCACAGAGTTTAAAGAATGGTACAATTTTGCAGGCTAATTTTTCGGCAGATCTAAATCCTTGACTGAATAACATGACTTCCGCGATTAATTGTCGATCAGGTGTTGTCATGGCTAATGATCTGAATAATTTCTTTAAATTATCAGGCAAATTTGAACGTCCAGCATAGCCAGGATTCATTGTGATGAAAATAGCCATATCTGTAGATACCTTGACTTGTTTACCCACCAATTCAACGCAAAGAGTTCGCTCTTTCTTGCCTTCCATTTGACTCTTCAGTGCTTCTTGAATTGTTTGAACTTGTTGTGATACGGCAGACAACATTCGTTCTTCCAATCTATTAAATTCATCGAAACAACCCCAAGCACCAACTTGACACAAACCAACAAAAATACGACCCATCGCTTGGAAATCAAATGTTTCGTCGCAATTAAATACTAATACAAATCGTCCCAATTGATGTCCGAGTGCTTTAACAGATTCAGTTTTACCCGTTCCAGCTGGACCGAATGGTGATCCACCGAGTCGCGCCTCGAGAGCTTGAGTCATTGTTAAATAGCAACGATCAGTCAATGGGGTTTGAACTAAACGATCTTGCACACCGAGATATTCAAATCCATAGAAAAATTTGGCGTTGGCCATGTGAATTGTCAATTGTTGTAAAACTTCAGTTTGTCGTGGATCAAAGTAAAATCTCATTTCGCAAAGCCATTCAAAGGCTTTTGGATTTGATACTTTATTCGCAATTAATCGTCTTGTCACTGTTCGTTTGTGTACAAATTCATTGATCAAGTGTTCGAGTTTTTTTCGTCTCAAAGCAGGTTGCTCTTGAAGAACTGAGTCTGCAAGAATATTTAATGTACTTTCAACCTGAATTAGAACACGTTCCAATGGATTTTTCGATGGATCAGCTTGGGCTTCGTGTAAAGCAGCTTCTACATCCTCAGACCATAAAATTTGAGCTGCTAATACAATTATTTGTGCTTGATAATTATCACACCAAGTCATGAAAGCATTAGCATTAATATTTCCATCTTTAAATTGTTTTATATCGGAAACTGCACGTGCTAAACTTGATGCCAATGTAACACGCATTTCTTTTTCAACTAAACTCAGCCATTCATTAATTTTTGGATAATCAACTGTTGAAACGGGCGTTTGGAAATTAACTTCTTCACCTTCTCGCGATGCAATACCAGTTATTACTGTATTATCATCATTCAATAAAATTGCAGCAACACCGGCAAACATTTTTTTGAAATGTTTCTGTAGTCTCGCAACATTTTTACTATTTCCAATGATTTCAAGTAAATCTTCATCACCAACAAAATAAAATCGTGGAAATGATGTTCGTTCACGTTCCAAATATTCACCAAGAGCTTTTTGAATTTTTCCAAGTAAATCAGCGAGTCGTTCAAGCGCTCGTTGAACACCAGGAATATTTAATACATCCATAACCATTGGTGATTTAGATACTTTTTTCATTAAACCCAAGAATTCGGAGCTAATACTTTGGAATCGTGATGTTTCAACTGGTAAAAGTGTTTTGATATCAGCACTACCTGAAAAAATTCCTTCAAGATAAACCCAACGACGTTGAACATCAATCCATACATCAAACAATGCATTAATTCTATTTAATTTTTCTTCCCACGTTAATGCTTCTTCTTCAAATACTTTATAATACGGTGATAATTTCATAGCGGCAACTGAATTAATATGTTCCTTGACTTTATTAAATAAATCATCCCAACCGCGTATAAGACGACATTTACTCTGATAATTAATCAAATCTAATTCATAAGTTTGCCATGATTCACGAACTTGTTTCAAAAATTCTTCAAGTGCCATTTCTCCTTGGGCAATAAGAATAATATCCTTAACGATGCCTTCATTTTTTTGTAGATTTACATCCCACACTTGACCAAGACTCAATTCACTCAAAATCCAATTTACTCGTAATTGTTTTGTTAATTGTTTCCAATGGCGTTCTTTAAGTGCATCTGATTTCAATTCGACAATTAACATATTGACTTTTGTATAATTGTGCAGCATTTTTTTTACATATTCATATGATGAATATTGTCGTAATCGAGCTGGTAATTCTTTTAATTGTGCCATCATTGTATCGAGCTGTTGACGAAGTTTTCTTGGTTGGACAGATAGCCAAGGTTTTTCACGAGTTTCATCAATTTGTGCCCAAATTCTTGATAATTCTGACCATACTCCACGTAAATCTTGAAGTTCCTCAAATACAACTTGCATTCTATCTTCACTTGTTGAAACACCGCCCGGTTCTTGCAATTCGAGGGCTTCTTTAGCCTTTGCAACATTATCACGTTCTTCTTTTAATCGTGCAAATTTACTTTCGAATAATTGTAATTGTTGAAGTGCCTCGTCGGGTCTTAAATGCCCCTCAACAGGTTTTCCACGTTCCCAATCATTTAGGAAATCAGTTGTTCGTGTTTCAACCGCTTTATCTTCAGCAACAATTTTCATTTGTAATGATGCCACTTGAGTTTGTATACTTAAATCCTTACGTTTTATTATTTCATTGAATGCACCCCATTCTCCTTCAATATTATCGACGTGCAGCCATGAAGATGGAAATTGAAAACGTTGACGTTCCAATATACGTTGACCTTCTCGATAGACATCGACTTGTTTCTCCCACGCTTTCATTTTACGTTTCAATGATTGGACATAAGTGATAAAACCAACGGCATCAGTAGTGCTTGCGGCTTCAATTGATTGTTGTTCCAAATCACTTCGTGATTTTGATACTTGTGAGTGAAAACCTGCCATTTCACTTCCAAGTAGTGCACCAAATTTACCAAGTGTTTCTTTGTGCCATGAATCATATTTCAATGATACTTTGCTCTGTACTTTAGCAAAATCGATTATTACAGGTCCAAATTCTCGGCGTGTATCAGATGTGTCAAATGTTGTGCGTGTTTTTTTTATGTCATTGAGACATTTCATCCACAGATTTATATCCTCACCGAGTTTTCCATAAAGATTGTCAGGCTGAAGATCCCACAGTGCTTGATATCTCAACCATTGATCCACATATTCAGCTACGTCTTTCATTTTTGATTCAACGGCTTCATAAGCTGCCTCCAAAGGTTGTTTGCCACTCGTTAATTTTGTTAAAAGATTACGATATGTACCTGATTCAGGTTTATCCAAACCAACTTGATATCGTGTACTTTGAAGACGCACTTGTGATGTAACAATTGCTTGCCATGCAAATAATTGTTGCATTATTTGGAATCGGGCATCCTCAATGCTCGGATACAAATACATTGTTTGATTAGTGATTCGTACTTCGTGAATTTGATTTTGAATTTTTGGATCACCACCGGGTTTGTGAGTTGGCTTTGTTGGTGCGTCTGTGTCCATACTCAAGTCCACTTCCTTTTTATGTCCCATAAGTGCATCAGTCCATGCTTTTATTCCAGCTTCTAATCGTGCTGCCAAATTTTTTTCCACTTCTTCATCAAGTCGCGCCACCCAAATGTGCAAGTTTGAATAATTTTTTAATGAAAGTTCATCTACTGATTTTTGAATTTTCGCTAAAATATCAGCAAAAGTATTGGCAGAATATGGACAAGTTTCTAAAGAACGAACATCAACGTCCAATTGTTCCTCTACAACTAGAAGATCATCAACTTTTTCTTGAAATTGTACGACAATTTCAGACAACCGTTGTACATATGGATCGAGTTTGTAGCTTTCCCAAACTAATGCAATACCCTCAGAGAATAAAGTTAAAACGTCTTTGCGCATTCCAGCAACCAATGGAATGATACTTGCTTTGTCTTCAATCTAAAAAGTACGTGAAAACAAAAAAAAAATGGAAAAATGTTAATTTAGAAAATTTCCTTTTTCTTTTTTAACACAATTACATTGATAGATATGTACATGTTTAATTTGTATTAAAAAAAAATTATGACACTGAATATAATTGGCATTCAGTATTTTCCTACGTAAAAAAATTTATTACATATAAAAAATAAAAAAAAATAAATAAAAAAAGAATGCAAATTGAAGACTTTAGTAGTCTATTATATGGAAGCATATAATATAACATAGTGAGGATATATTTAAAATAGATTTAATGCTAACTGAGTATAAGGAAATTTTATCGAAATATTGCAATGCAAGCATCAATATATCGATGATAATTGAATAAAATAATTATACATTAAATCGGGTAAATTGCATATATATATATATCAGCATACACAAATGAATTATATTTTACATTGTTAAATGTAAAATAATAATATATATGAAAAATATATGTTTTTAATCAAGATTGAATGGATAAATTAAATTTGTAATTGGTAATTTTTATAAATGAATATAATAAGCGAGAAAAAAAAAAAAAAAATTTAAAAAGGATTGACATTACAGACAAGATGCAATATTTCTTGAAGCATCATTAATTAAGGGTACCTTCAGTGTGGGACAATGGGGACTCCGATTCGCAAGCTAAAAAAATTGATGGAGATTGGAGGAATTAGATTTTTAGTTTTGATATTTTTAATTTGTGGTAAAAATGATTACTATCAATATTAATACTTCAATTAATTGAAATAATAATATTGCACTATTTATTATCCTACATATTGAATAAGTGATAAATTTTGTATAAAAATTAATACTCACTTTTTCCAAAGTTCTCTCGTAAGTCCTGATACTTTCAATGAGACTGATGGCAAATGGATAAAGTTGATTTGCTTGATGTGCCTTGTTAACAATAGCCAGAGGTACACGAAATCCAAGATTCTTCAAATTCCTGACCTCTTTAGAAAGCATAATAATTTCTGGTAAAAAGTTAACTTTTAATTTGAGTACATTACCACGACCTGAACGTGATCGTACACTTTCAATAAGAAAAATTCGTCCAGTGACACCAATATTTCTTTGTTGCACTTTGCGTGCCCATTGATCAAATATTTCTTGAGTTGAAAGTTTTAATCGAAAACTATCACCGTCTGCTTTGAGCTTTTGACCTTCAATATGATTTTCCCAACCTTTTCCCAATACATCCTCAACACGTTTCAAATACATTGTCAATTGATAATCAATTTGTTTAACCCAAATAATTGATCCTGCAACAGGTGGAATGTCTCTTACCATACTCATATTGCAGCATTTACTCTGTGGATATTGAACTTTGAATTTTTCATGTAACGCTTCAATATCATCTTTAACACGTTGGATCAATTGAGTTTGATATTCACGAATAGCTCCGCGAATATGTGGACGGACAAACAACGCATTGAAACGTGAAAAAATACGAAACATTTCATTGGCATTTTTAGCGGTTCCTAATTGATCTCGTAGATGAGCAGTAATTCGTGCTTCTACACGTTCAATACGCTCTTCATATCGATGAACGGCAGCTTCCCACGATTCTAAACCTTCCTTAGTAATATCCAAACAGTCGACTTCTTTTACATTTTCATAAGCCAAATTAACTTCACCAATTGCATTCGCATCAGCAGTATCTAAAGCAAATTCAACTTTAGCATTGTCATTATCAGGATTTTCCATTGTTGTATTGTTATTATTTTGACGAATTGTTGGTCGTAATACACGAACAATAACTGCACGCAATTGTTCATGCTGTCGACGGAATCGTCTCATTTGTTCCATTCTTGTTTGTAATTTTTTGTGCGCAGGTGACACACGCCATACCATTTTCATATGTTCATCACGTTTCTTTTTAACGAAATCACGCAATAAAGCTGTAAGCTTATCATACTCATCGTCCCAGGTGATGAAAACTTCAAAACACTGTGTCATGACTTTTTCAAATTCGTCAAATGGAATATGCATAAGACGTCGTGTGCCCAAAACTTTGAGAAGTTGCTGACTTAAATCGCGCGAAATAGCTTCCACCAACCTTAATACACGTTGAATAGGATATTTGGTACTACGAATTTTCTTCATGTGCATAAAAATTTGTTGCACAGCCGCACGAATCCTTTCCAATTCCGTTGCCGATAGTAAATCATTTATTGGAAAATCTTTCATCAATGGATTGTAATCGTTTACTGTGGCTAAAGCTTGTTTGAGTCCTGTATCAGTATCAAAGCTGACTGTTGCATGAAAGCGTTTACCATATTTCAGAATATCCAGAGTTAATGTCACTTCAGTGCTCTCACGTTTCTCTTGAATTCGATGTAAAGCCCTTTCTAAATTTAACCAAAATGAAATTTCTTGCAATGCCGTACCCGATTCCGGATCGCGGTTTAATTTTGTTACTTTCTGAATTTCCTTTATCCATCTATTCACCCCATTTTGCAATTGATTTAAAAATGTTGAATCCTCAACTTTATCACCGAAATCAGCAACTTTGGGTTTTCGATTTTCTTCAGCGCACTGTTTAATTACTTGCATAACAGTTAGATGTACTGGCAATGAAATTTCAGGAATATCAATATTTTGTTGCAAATGTAATAATCCCATTTCTAATTCGGCAATTTTTTTTTCAACTGATGGTGCCATTTTATCACCGTCTCTGTCAACACGACCAGTTTCACGTACGTAACTCTTGAAAAATGGTGCCATTGTTTTACTAATTGCATGAAGTGTTTCATACGGTGGACCATCGGAAAAATTTATTATTCGCACTTGCGATGCAATTGATTTATCAGCTTCAATTACTGTACCACGTTTTGTCAATACTAATGTTGAAATTTTTGGATTTGTGAAATATATTTCATTTGATATTTGATACATGGCAGTATCTCTTTCTTCGTCGCCTTCCCCATTGTCTTCCTCTGGAAACATTGTATGAAAAATTAAAAATTAAAAAATATTAATTTAATTTTAATAATGATGCAAAAAAAAAAAAATTATGAATTCCGTAAAATTTTGTCGTGCCATTAATTTTTCTAAAAGATGAGTAATACATCCACCTACGCCATATTTAAATTGTCACACAATTTTATAATTTAAACAAAAAAAAAAGTACCATTACAAATATTATAAAATTAATTGAATAATATAAAAATAATTTTTTACCTTTTATTGAGGATCTCTGTATACAAAGTGCCCATACTTGAAAATCAAACATAAATTTACGAATGTATTCTTGATGATTCTTGTCTTCAAGTGCTGCAATAAATCCGGTCGGTACTCCATCCTCTTCAGGTGCAAGAATTGTAACGATTTTACGAAGAAAATTTGTGAATGATACGTAATCAACAACAGGAATATTTTGTGTTTCTGGCGTGGGCTCGCCGGTCCCATCCAGGGAATCGCCCATTATAAATTAAAAAAATTATTCGAATAAAATTAATTTTGTATTGAAATGTTAGTCTATATTGAGCGTAACAACACAACAATACGTTGGAAAAATCCGAATTGGAATGAAACACTTGAAGGTGAGGCAATATGGATTAAGGATGTGTGTAATCGTGTGTCTAACTGTCACTGACCAAATTTACTTAATATATATGCATACATACACCCACACTCACACACACACAGTTCTTTTGTTTTTCTTTTTTTTTCCCATAAATCTTTCCTCAATAAATACTATGATGAGTGTGATGAGACTACTACTTTTCAGACACCATGAGAGTAGACTAAATTTGGCTGTAGCGCACTCTATTATTCTACTTGTGCCGCAAAATGGCGAAAATTTAAATGAACATGTACACGTAGCTGTGAAAACAACTGCTGTAATTGGGCATGTGTACGAATATGTTATTGTATATGTGTATATGAGAAAGAATGTGAGCTGCATACGAAGAGAATTGAAAATCAATTATTATTTAAGGTTAGATTATATGGCGGTGGGGAGGATTGGAACTGAAGTGAGTCGATTGTGTTATTATAGTATAGTGTAAATATGTTAGCCAGTCACCGCAAGAACCCCGTTGGTAACAGGCATACATTTCGAAAAGAAGATTATTACCAATTGAAATCATCGGTGGCGTTTACGTTCAAAAAAAAAATAATGTGTACACTTATGCGCAACATAAAATGCGCATCACCATTTTAATTCAAAAATATTTTGTATGTATCGATATATGCTGCATTCTTTAACTTTATATAATGTGATAATTTTATTCTATTACAAATAAATATTATGCATTTTATCAGTAAAGTAATCAATAATGCAAATGAATGTGTGAGGTGCGCGCGCAATTATTGTCCGATACAGTAACTAACGCCATTTCACGGTTAGTTTGTGCTCGCCGGTTGACCAGTATAGTCGTCGTACACACAAGTTCGCACTCCATTTATTTTTATATTAATTTAACATAGTTTTTTATTAATAATATCGTGCAATATATATTACTACTATTATTTTTGATTTAATAAAAATATTTTCACGATTGAAAATATATTATCGCGAGTGAAAAGTGAGGTTACCGTGAGTGATATGATAAACAATGCAATTTTATCATTCCCCTCAGATTGAATAATTTTTAAACAATTATCGGTGAGTAAATATATACACAATAAAAAATAATAAATCATAAATCATAAAAAATACACAAATTATTTTTTTATCTAAATTTTTTATTTTAGTAATTATAAAAAAAAATTTATTATATTAATTTTCTGTACAAACAAAAATTGTATAAATAATAAAAATCAATTTTTTTTATTTAGATGGGTCAACAAATTTTTTTTATCAATCATAGAGCACAGATCAACACTATGCAGAGAAGCTGTGAAAATATTTGGAGAAACAAACACGACATTTCATTCATCAATAGCAGCAAAATGGTATCGTTAATAAATTTTTTTTCCCTTATAAATTTTAATTTCATATACCATGAAAATGCATGAATTCATGTTTGGATGAAAGAAAAGGAACAAGAGAAGTCAATTATAATTCATAATTGTATTTGTGGTTGGGATTCCCCCATGTAGATGAACAAAGAGATTATCATGTTTTGTATTAATATACGCTATTACAGTTTTATTCTATTTTGTTGGTGTAAAAGTGAACACACGTCGTTGAATCGTATTATTATTATAACGTGGCGATAAATGATAACAAATATATTTTTAGTTTGTATTGTGCTGTGATAATTGTGGGATAGTTAGTGATAGTACAGGGAATAATGAAAAATAAAAATAAACACGGTAATATAGAAAATATATTTTTATTATCTTCGATTTAGTGATAGGAAAATAAAATGATATTAGGTAAATAAATGAAACCAAAATATATCTATACAAATATATGATAAAATACAATGGAAAATTATTTGGATAAATTTTAAAATAATTGATGGTACAATAATTAATTTCATTTGCAATATTGTTTCGATTATTTTACAAATAGAAAATCCACGAATAATATTACCGGCAATTAAATTATTCGGTGATGTATGGCACCATAAAAAAATTAGTAATAAAAATATAATAATTATTTTTAAATCATTTATATGAACTGATCGTATACGTTTAATATCAGGATGACCATTTCCATCTGGATGTAAAATTGTATTTGACTCCTTTAACCACATTCTATCTTCTGAACTATGAATTATCTACAAAAAAAAAAAAAAAAAAATCATTTACACAAATAAATATGTACAGAAGTAAATAATTATACAGATAGATGAGAGAAAAAAAAAAAAAAAGTAGAATATTGATGTGCAATATAAACAATAAATGATATAACCTTATTTTTTACCCGAAGTCGACCGGTACACCAGGTCAAAATCATCATTTGTAGAATGAGAATGCTTGACCACCAAGCGTATATTTGTTCGACTTCTTTAACATTTTCGCTGGAGTTTATGATAAACATTTTTTAACCAGTAACTTGAATCAACACGAAATAAGATAAATCACAATTTTATTTGAAATACAATTAGTAATAAAATACAGACTGTGGTCCGGTTGACATGTCTCATCACACTACTCCATTCAACTTCTCAATCACTTTAATTTTGACTTACTATATACCGACCGAGTAGTATATAAATATGTAACCCTATATGTTCAACCTTTTGAGAATTATCATCTCTCGTCTGTTCAGGAAAAAAAAAAAAAAAAAAACCACACGAGCACGGTACCAAAGGTTTTATATAAATCTCTCTTTGAAATCAGGTTGTCCCATCTATATTCATTTTTTCTCCATTCTTTCACATGAAATCCAGATGCTTCAATATCCTTGGTCTAACTCTGAATACTATCGTTCTTATCATCATTACTTTTACTGATGAATAATTCATCTATTACTACTTCAGTAATACACAGTGCAATATAAATTGAACGTTTAATGTTATAAAAAAAATTACATGATATAAAAAAGTGAATTAAAATTGTTAATATTGTTTATTTTTATAAATTTATTGAAATAATACGTAAATATAAGTAAAAAATTTACATATAATAATATAATGTTGCAATAGATTGATATAATGTAATAAAATATCCAATGAAAAATGCTATTGCTCTGGTTGGTTGTGGAATAACAATGACTGCATAAACAATTGTATGAATAATTCGAACAATACCAAATGATTTAATGAAAAATGCTGCAGTAGTAGGATCTGGTGAAGTCGTTAACCAAAGTGCTGTTGAAATAGCCCACGGTAAAATATTCTCTAAATCATTCAAGTGTGCACGTCTCACACGTTCAATGTCCGGATCATCATACGTTACTTTTGAGTCTTTTAAAAGTATTCTGTCTTCAGTCGATATAAATATCTGAATATTAAATATTATTTCAATAATTATTTTAAATTAATATATTATTTTATTTACATGTATAAAGATACATGTATAAAGATATATATATATATTAATATGTATATAACCTTTTTAGTGAATCTCCAACGGACAGTTAATGGTACCATTAAATATATTTTTAATACCATAATTGCAGCCCACCAAGCAAAAATACGAAAGTTTGCAATGTCGTTTGCACTGAGATTATCAATAAAATTCATTTTCACACAAATTTAGATATAAAATTCCTTAATAATTGATAAGAAATGTTGACAATATGGAAGACGAGTCACTAGTGAGTGAAATGACGATAAGTAGTGATGTTTTTTAAACCGGTTTTACGATGATATTTTTTTGAGTGGTGGTGCAACTCATAATTTCATTTTGTTCAATTAAGAATGGATGAACAAGTTCTGTAGACATAAAAATATACGAGTATTTCATCATTGAAGTCGTGAATATTTTTGCTTAAGGCTATTTCTGTTAATATAATATAGATATGATTATTATTTCGCAATATATCTTGCATAGTTTGAAGGATTTTTTTGAGGTAATAGTTGTTGAGTCATCGTTTTAAATATATAAAATTATATCCTTCATATTTTTTGTGATATAATATGTAGTGAAAAAAAAAATATAATAATAATCATAATAAATTTTTTCATGATTATTTAAGTATAAATTGATACAATAAATGCAATTGATATTATTCAATTATTTATTTCAATTTGATTATATTATTGTATAAATATGTTTGTTTATATTTATTATTATACGTGTGACATTTTGAAATAATGATATTTAAAGTCGCCATTGAGCGATATTGCTCTTTTTAATATTTGATTGAATGGAAACGTCAATGAGATTATTGCCAAGAAAAAAATCTGTTGCAACAATATTTGTATGTTTCCACCATTCATTTTGAAATAAAATTGATAAATTTTTATTTATTGCATCGGCCATTTGACGTAGTCCACCCGATGGGTTTAATATTATATCTAATGGTCGTGGTGTCATTTCAGCCATTATAGCCCACATAGGGTTTAGGGTATTTCTCGTTTTACGTGGACCCATTAGAACACTGTTCAAATACTCAAACAGTCCATTAGGTGTCTGTTGATTGCCCCAGGCTTGCGTTAATGACGGCCATAACCATTCGTACTCTGAAATTTCAATATGTCATGAACATTTTTTTTTATTTTTGTTTTTTTTTTGTTTTTCTTTTTCATTATTTTTTATTATCACAAATATTATTGAATAAAATTTACCATTTGCTGTTAATTTATCGCCATAACATATAATTAATCTTCGTCCACTGTTCCAAATGTCATTTAATGTTGGCCCAAGACCATCAACACCTCTGCTGGGTTTTAATATTAATCCACCAAATTCATGATGAAGTATTGACACGAGTCGTCTGTGACGACTGGGTCTTCCTTCAAATCCAACTGGAAATCTATATTAAAATTACGATGATTATAATTTTTATCAAATAATTTTTTTTTTTTTCTTTCTCTTATCAATTATTTCATACCTGTGAAAATCCATAATAACCACTTCTCCCCGTGCAACATCCAAAAAATTTCTTACATCTTTAATAATTGTTAAGAGAGGATTGATACGTATTACATCGTGATTTATCCAAAATCTACCGGCGTGATTGGTTAAATCATCAATATTCGTAATATTATGTGGAATTGGTGGATAATGTCCAATTCTAATATCGAGATATCTAATTCCATGAACTAATTGGGTCCAAACATCGCGATCTTGTGTCAAGAGATAACTTTGAAAAGCGTCTCTACGTGTAAGATCTCCATGTTTATAGCAACCGGAATTATGTGTGCCAGGAATCATTAAACTTCCTATTGGAAGACGTCCCAATTGTCTTCTATTGGAATAATATGAAAAAAAAAAAAAAAAAACAAACAAAAATTATATCATTTTCACTTATTATAATTATTATATTATTGGCAGATGTAAATTTACCTTAAGTCATACATCCACGTTGGCCAAATTTGAAGACATGCACTAGTTAATATTGAATTATTTATATATAATGCAGCATAATGTTTTAAACAATGAGGACCTGGTAGTGCTGCACCACCATTTGCATTCCATCCACCTGGTAGTGAGGGCCGTCCAACGGATATGTTAGTACGGTAATAGCCTTCCGGATGTTCGGCAAGTGTCACAATTAATTGAGGCTGCACGCTACTGTCTAAATATCCCATTACATTACCCACATTAATTCACAAGTTACTCAGTGACAATATTATATTTTCATAAAATAGTTTATTTTTATTTCAATTTATTCCTATTTGTTCATTAATTTTTACTAATTATTAAATATTAAATTATTCAAGTATATTTTAAATATCATTACATCGTGTTATAAGATGAAAAAAAATTTCTCTCCTCAATAATTATTGAGAATTAATTTTTTTTTTTTTTTTTAAATTAAATTAAATACAGACCGTCAAAGAAGTATACCGTTAATTGTATTAATATGAGCTTGTTATGGAGATTAATTTTATAATATAATTAATGATTATAATAATATAATTAATTACTGTGTGCTGGATCTGTCGTGAATACTTTGATTGTATCGGGAATTCCTACATTTGGTGGGCAATCCAAATCCCAATTGACTTCAAGTTCAGCGTCAATCACTTTATCACTTGCAGCTATTGGTCGCCATAATGAGGAAACAGTCAACCATACTTTTCCACATTGAGTTGCGTAAGCTTGACAATCATACGATATCATAAATTTTAATTCATAAAATATACAAATTAAAAAAATAATAAAAATATTATATATTTATCGTATATAAATAGCTCACCGACATTGCAGAATATGAAGATAATTAAATTAATTTTTTTAAACATATTTGATAAGATGAAAATATTTTCACGTATAATTTCAATGTAGATATTATTTATTAATATTATTTACACTAAATGAAATTTATTCACATAAATTTTTATCAATTTTTTTTTTTTTTTGATTTTTTTTTTTTGGTTTTTCCTCTACTTGTGTGGATTATATAACAGAGAATAAAATTGAATAGATAAGGGCTTTACACCCCGATAAATGACGTTTATTCCGTTCGACTAGTGACCAACGATGTCAAACTTTATAATCGAGAGACTTACTCGAACATATAGAATATACCCTGTACTGGGCTTTCACGGCACTCATCACTTCGTCGTCAATTACTCCACAAGTTGGGGAGAGACCGCGTTACCGCGTGCAAAAGCTTCATCTAACTATACATACACTGGTGGTCCGGTGGGTGATGATGTTGATATGGTTCCCCGTCTACTCATTAAATATCGTTTCCTGTGTATTCAGGGTACAACTTGCACACACTTATATACACATATATATTTAATGTATACATATATGTACATATATATAGTTATAAAATCTTGGCGATGGAAAAAAAATTTATGTATTCAGTTTTTTTTTTTTTCATTATTCATATTTATAGATATATACGATAATATTTACAAGTGCACGTTAATTTATATTATAATAATGTATTTTCATTCATTTACATCAATAATATTATTGTTAATATATATAATATATATAAATGGTGTTGATGTTGCTGATTTATTTATTTATTTATTTTTTTTTCAAACTCTAGTGCAACATAAAATAAATGCGTTATAGCCATTGGGCTTGGTTAAATATTGTGCATTCATGGACATTATATTTAAATGCATATTATTTGACAAAATAAATAATAATGATAAAGGTAAATAAAAAAAAAAAAAAAAAAAAAAAGAAACGAAACAATTGAATCAGTACAGATATGTATATATAAACAAAAAAAAAACATATATACACCGTGTCCCAGAATCACTAGTCCAACCGAATCGTGAAGAAAGATATGGTGATGCTGATCACGATGCATAGTCATAACGTACCTACATCTGGATTCGTTTACGAGATATTCATGAATAAAGTTTATATTCATTAACCAATCGGGGCGCGAGAAAGTAGATCATACAGAGGTGGGCGTGCTTACATTATTGTATGAAAAATGATAAAATGTATGTACCGACTCAGAATAAGCATAATTACGGTCGGTAATGATTTGGGTCTGCAGGTAATTTTCGGTAGTAGAGGGCCTTGCACATTATTTCTTCATTTATTTTACAGAAATAGTAAGGCTGTAATATTTAGGTTTCTACTCGAATTTTTCTACCTGTCATTCATTAAATATTTTTAAATAAAATTTTCCATGTCCGAGTTGGCTTAGTGCGCTAAAGCGTTTCACTAGCCACCAGGCGGGATCGAAGTAGGTTCGATTCTAGTAATCGGCTTTTTTTTTTAATCTATATATATTTGTATTTTTATTTAAAAAAATGGCAAAAGATTCTGCTACGTATCGCCGAATAGATATCCACACCCGTTATGTACACAATCGACATTCTTTTCAGAGTTCCACATTAACTTAAAATTATTTGGGATCAATAGTTCTTGTAAAATATGCATGATTTATTGAATGAGTTATATTTTTTTATTTATAAAATTTTCAAATGAAAATTATGCGATGGAAGAGAAAAGATTACGTATCAAGTCTAATCGCAAGGCATTTTCATTTATTTCATGTGTACACGAATACTGAAGGACAAATATTTATAACATTTTTTTCTTAATATTGTGCTATAAAGACTTGTACGTCAATAATAGAGAATTGATTCACGCGGCATTTAAATTCAATATTTTACAAATATAAAATGGAGAAATGATATTTGTAATCCATGAACGAGCAGGTAGCATGTCCCGAAACTGATAATTACTTTAATAATAATATTTATATCAATACATAATTATTTGATGAGAATAATTTTCATGAATGAAATAATGTTTATTTCTCATAATGAATATATGAGAAATATGCAAAAAAATTTAGAATGGAAATTATTGAAGAATAAAGAATTTTATTTCACAAAAGTAATAATTTTGATTTTCTCAAGTCCGTTGTGACATGAAACCAAAGTCTCATAAATAAAAATTCACAAACAGATTATTATCAAAGATGTTTAAATGGTTATTGCCCCCTTGTTACCTGTCCTTTTCGTACTACAGCGGGATTTTCCCCCATTGTGAATTTTATTTGTTGACTATTTTTTTTCATATTGTAATATAACATCATGAATTTGAGAAAAAAAAAAGGAATTTTCACTGTTGCAGAGAGTTTGTGATTCCCAAAACAGTCCATTATATCTTTCATGCCTTCAATTTAACAACATATTCATCTTTTTTTTTTTTTTTTTTTTCTTCCTTTATTCTTTAACTACACAACTGTAATTTTTCCACAAATCAAAAATGATATGAAATTATTTGATATGCATTTTTTAATAGAATTCCTTTTCTTTGCATTGGTATCGGAATAATTTTATATTGGTCTTGAAGGCGATGAAAAAAATTTGGGATCGTATACCTGGCACCGAAACGCTAGAAATATTTTCAAGTCGTTTTGACTATAATCTCATTATTATAATTCGAATGCTCGACAGAAAAATCGAATGTTTTTGAATTGTAATAGAATATTTGTGAATATTCGCAAAACACCATTTAATACGTAATGAAAAATAAATATACATTCGTATCTTATTCTATGATAATTATATTTATTAATAAAAAAATTAAAAAATGAATCATTTTGCAAAAT